>JAODAL010058476.1:0-22068 GCA_025379985.1 Phyllomedusa bahiana
GTCCCAGTGGGCCTGCTTTGCTAAACCCTCATCCCATAAAAAAAGGAGGATGGCGGGGGCCCACTGTAAAGAGGGGTATATTCTAGGGGACTCCAAATTTCCAGAGTTTGAGATCTCAAACTGTGTCCCAAACGGGACCTAAGAGTTTTTGGTTTCCCCACCTATCCCCCCCTCCCACTATTGGGTTTATTAGGCAGCTTCCCCTTCCATCTTTGCTTGAAATTGTTCCCTAGGGGTTTTGGTTAGACCTTCAAGGTGTGTTGTTTCCAATGGTATCTTCATAGGGGCCTTTGGGCTTGTTTTTTTTTCCCTGACTGCTCTCTTCATTTCTGACCTTGGCAAAATTTTTTGATGGTAATTCCTGCCCTCTCTACCCGGGCTCTTAACGACTCTCTGACTCCCCCCCGTGCACCCCTTATGTTCTAACCCCCTTGGGTCAGCTTTTATCAAAAATAGCTTTTCTTTTTTTAGTGGCCGAGCTGAGATATAAAGATATTTTTGGCCTTATTGGAAATTCTTTTTCATCTACAACAATTTTGGGCCCAACAACTTTTAGCCTATTCACACCATTTTTGTTTTCTGGCTGGGCAACAGTTTTGCGTTAATTTTGGTGTTAAGATTCATAAATAGAATATTGCACGCCAAAAAGGGGCTCAAAGACGGCAGTAGCGCCCACCCCCATTCGTCATTTGACCATGTAAATTTTGGGTTTCCCCCAAATGAAATTTGGTGGAAAAAAAAACAAAAAAAAAAAAAAAGCGATATGTCGCTAACCTTAATTCAGCTTAAAAATAGGGTAGGGTGTTGCTAAAGGGTTTCCTGTGGCCTCGGGCTCCGCGTTTTGTGCCCAACACTTCCATTTCCCTTTACCCATTTAATTTAGGTCCCAAAAAAGTGACGGCTGTTGATGTGATTATCATTCCACTTTTCATGTCATAAGGTAACATACTGGAGAAAAAATAATAAACAAAAAAAAAAATGACCCCCTTTAATTTAAAACATAACCTTTAATAGAAAATTTTAAAATATAAAAATCACACTAAACCAAATGGTACAACAGTAATACAATATAAGAAAACAAAGGGAAATAACTACCACCCCCCAAAAATTGACCCCGAGTTCAAAAGAGTCAATGACGGTATTGGAGAAAAACTATCCAAAAAACTGTACCCTAATAGCTGTCCCTTTTCAGAGAACCCCCCCCTGATAAAAGCGACCCTGCAAAGGTTTCCCAAAAAAAGCCTCCTACAACCTATGAAACTCCACATAGGGAGTGAGTGAGTAAATGTTAGGAAAAAAAACACCTAAAAAACGGAAAAGAAACCGGAAATGATATCAGATGGTCACAAGGAAGTGGCTCCTCATGGTATTGAAAAAGGGTCTTGAGCGATGCAGAAAAGTAAGTTCCCCACTAAACTGAAATAAAACTTTTAACCTAACACAGAGCTAGGTTTCAGGTTTACAGTTAGCATTGGGTTTCCCTAAAGACAAGGATAGGTTAGAGAAAAAGTTGCTTATAATGCATGTTTTTCAGCAAACCTCATCTTTTCCCTATCTGTGGTCCCACACGGGTTTTTAGTATCTGCCAAAATATTGCACATAGTGCCACATAGTCACCATTAGTACTTGCCCATTTTTCTCCAACGCCCCTCAACTTTCCTCTTCCCCTCTGACGTGGAAAATACTTGTGGGGAAAACCAAAAAAACACAGACAAGCAAGTCGGGGCCCCGGTCCAGGGGTCCAGTCGCGGGTGGCCTCATGAAAAGGGACAAAACCCACACCCCCATGCCGGCCCCCAAATTTTAAACCAATTTCCCTCGTTTTCTGCCTCGAGGGGCTATCACTTTTTTCCTCGCTTCCCCCGGGAAATTTCCCCGGGGCTCCCAAATCTCTCTTTCTCCCTTCTCTGTATAGCCGCAAGAAAGTGGGGGGTCATCTAGCGCATGCTTGCACCGACTCCCCCCATAAAAGGGTTTGGCTTGCACTCCCCAAACCTGCTGTTCAGCCAACCCCCTTTTGCCCCAGGGGGGGGGGGGGCCTTTCTCAAATTCCTTTCCACCCATTCTTTTTTCCCATTTTTAAGGGGGGGTTGTAATGTGCCCTGCCTTTTCTGTGTTTTTTTTCTGATTGCCTTCCTGTTATCAATCCCCCACTATGTTCCTGATCAAACCATTTTCTGCCCCCTTTCCCCCTGCCTCATGCCTGATCCCGACCGTGCCTAACGCTGCCACCCTCCCAAATTTGCCTTTTCCCGCATCAACGCCTCTGCCTCAGTTTCTTTTACCACGCAACTCTTCATGTCAACGTAACCTCGCAAAACCTACATCGGGGAAACGACCGGGTTTTCCCTCAGTGAATTCTAACCTGCCTTCAGGGGGCTCTGTGAAAACGGGGTCCCCGCGAAATTTATGCCAACCCCCGATGGGACTCAGTGGTTTCCACCTCCTCCCCTCGGTAGTTAGATCATGACAACCCCCGGAAAAAAGTTTGGGTGCACCCATAATTTAGAAACAAAAAAAAATTTTAAAAAAAATGTTTAAATTCTTTTTAAACATTCATAAAGGGGGGGGGGCATGAAAGAAAACTATTTTGGGCCTAAAACTTTTTTTGTTGCCCATAGAAACCCAAATCAAAAGCCCCCTTTTCCTTCTTTCAAAAATAGTTTTAAAATGAAAGGGGAAACTCTGATTGGTTCAAGGGGAACAAAGAAAGTCTTAGACCAAGACAGTTTTCATACATGGGGCCAAATAGTGCTTTGGGAACATATGGGAAAAATTTAGGGCACATTTGGGCACAAAAATTTGGGAGTTAGGATCTCAAATTACAAACCTTTCAGATTACATTGGGGGACAAAATTCAATTAGGGGATTTTTTAATCACATTTCAGACTTTCAAAAAATTTGACAAATATGTTTTTAAATGCCCTTTTTGGGGGGGTTTAAACCACCTCTGGAAACCTACGCCCATCTTGAAAACTTTTCCCAGCAGAAAAAAAGGGGTTGGTTTTTGCAAAATTTGTTTCCCACTGTCCGTTCTGTTCTCTTTTATTGGAGGTCCAAGTACAACTCAGAGAATTTCGAAACCATCATCCTTTTCTATGAAGGCAGATTTAAATGGGAATCCCAAGGCCCCCTCTCTGTCTGTTTGGAGAACTTTGGGCCTATTCAAAAAGGTGGGAAACAGCCCTCACCTACCACATCAGACATTTTTCAATATCCTGTCAATATGTCTTAAATGTCGGGGAAAACACTAAAATATTGAATTTGGGGAATCATTGATGGTTTTACAAAAACCCCCAACCGACAGATCCTATAATTTACTATAATATAAACCCAAGTACAACACTTTGGGCGGGTTTTTCCACGTGGGGCGAACAAAAGGGCCATTCCAAATTAAAGCCAAAACCCAGCGGGCACAATAAGCACACTTTGCATGTCAGGAAAATAAAGGTTAATTAAAAAGAAAGGGCCCCAAATTTTACATCAAAAATCAAAATTTAAAATTTTGTTTACCTTGCTGGGAGATGTGATAATGCTTAACCTTTACGATACCGACCTCCATTGTCAGCGAGAAAAAGTGACCTTTCTATCCACAGCGGCAAATTATATTTGAGCCCGAGATCGTGAACATTTAGCTTTCAGAAATCCATTTCCGATCCACAACAGTAATCTAAGGCATGCCCCCCAAAAATTTTGTCCGGGATTTGTTTGGGTTTTGAAACAGTTTAGTTTAAATTCGATGGACTAACCCCCACCCCAGACCCCTGACACGGGGGCCCATGTAGAATCCCAACCAAAACCACCCCCAAAAAAACTATGTCATAAATTCCAATTGAAAAAAATCAAATGCAGTTTGTGGGTGGAATTTTCCCCCCTTCCCGGGCATTTAAACATGCTGCTACATCATAATGCGTTTAGAGAAATATGGAGTGGGTTCACTCCCTACCGGCTGATTATTATAGCTGAAACCTTTTCCCTAACAGCAAAAGGGCCCCCGGGCCTCTGACCCCCTCTTTTTAACCATTTAAAAGGGCACATTAAAAAAGGCTGCTTTTGTGCACTGTTTTTGTCCCCCGACACTCCATTTCGACTATGTTGTCTTTTACCTGGAATCTGGACGCATAATAATATAGCCTCGGGCAGAAAGAAAATTTTCCCTTTCCTTTCTTACAACATCCTTTTTGCAAAAATTAAACCCCCCTTCCTGCAGCAGCTTTTTTTTTTTTTGTCACTTTTTTTTTTCCCCCTCCTAAACCCCCAAGACCATAACTTTTTTTTTTTTTCCACCTACAAAGACACTTTGGGGGTTTTTATTTTTTTGGGAAAAGGGAATACGGTCCCCATTCAACATACCCATAGAGTATACGGGAAACTGAAAAGAAAAATTCTGTTTGGGTTGTTAAGGGGCAAAAAAAAAAGGGGTCTTAGACCTAGGCATTTGATACATGCCCCCCTTAAAATTCTTAATATTTTTAAATCCCTTTAAATTTTTTAAAATATAAAAAAAAATTTTTTCCCCTAAAAACGGGGCTACGTTTTTAGCGCATCTTTTTCCCGGTTTTTTTTTTTGTAACAATTCACCATGTCCATTTTTTCTTTTAATTTTATTTAAAGAAAAATTTTTGTAACTTTTAGCAAAATTTTTTGGTCTTTGGCGGGATTTTTCTTCGGGTCCAAGTTACCATATCATCCTGCGTCAAATTAAATATAAGGGTAAAATAATTTTATATAACAGGTTGATCGGTTTCAAAATTCATTTTTCACTGTTTAAATTTAAAAACTGTTAGACTTTCTTTCGAAATACAAGATAACCCCTTAAAGGGGTTTTTCCTCACTAAAATTTATCCGCTCCATTAATACTCAGGAACTCACAGAAAACCATACAGCCCTTCACTCCCCCCAAATCCCCCTCCCTTCCTGTCCAGAAAAGGCTGTAAAACTTTACAATGAAACTCTCACAACCACCCTGGACAGTTGGCACCACTCAAAAACCGCACCACCAGAGTCAACCCCGCACCTTTGGGCCACACCCTCAGACTCGTTTTTCTCCAGCGAGGTTCCAGGTGCTGACGGCTGGGGAAGAAATTCAAAGCAACCGGGCAGATTTTCCCTCCATACAAATTCATGCTAAATTTTCACACAGCCCTTCACTGCGCCAAACAAAAAAAAATTTTTTTCACCTCCCTCATCTCCACACTACACAACAACCCAAAACGCCTCATTGCCCACCTTCCACTCCCTCCAACCTAAAGCTCGGGCCCTCCGGTCACTGACCTCTTTTCGAAGACCTGGCCACTCATTTCAAAAAAAAAATTTGAAAAAAACCGGCAAAACATCACTCACAATCCCCAAATAATACCCCCCCCCCCCCCCCCCAATCCTGGGTCCCCCCCCCCCCCCCCCCCCCCACCCCCCCCCTTTGGGACCCGACGATGGGAAAAGGAAATTGTCCAGGCTTCTCCTGTCTGTCGCCCCACCCCCTGCTTTTTCTGACCCCATTCCATCCCCCTCGTCCAGCCTATTTCTCCACTTCCTCTCTCCCCTTTACGCTATCTGAAACCTCTCTCTCTCCACTGGATTTTTCCCAAACTTCCTTAAAACACGCCATCATAACCCCTTTACAAAAAAAGCCGCTCGGGACCCACCCCTGTCTGATAACTACCGACCATCCAAACCCCCCTCTCTCTAAACTCCTAAAATGTTTTGGTCTACTTCGCCAAATCCCTATCTCTCGCTAACCCCTTTTCTTACCCGCTGCAATCGGGTTTTTCCGCACCCTACACCCCGGGGGGAAATTTCCCTTAGTTAAAGTCCAAATGACCTCCTAACAGAAAAATCCAGGGTAACTACCCCATTTTTTGTTTCTTTTGGATCTCCGCACATTTGAGGGGGGGGGGGGGGGGGGGGAACACCAACTTCTCCTCAGATGCTCACACCATTGCCTCCAGGACACCGCTCTCGTTTGGGTTCTGGGTCCCTCTCTGACCGCCCCTTCATGTCTCTTTTTTCGGGTTAACCTCCTCTCCTCTTCCTCTTGCTTTTGGGTTTTCCTCGGGATCATTCTGGGTCCCCCTCCTCTTTTAAATTGACACCCCCATTGGAAAAACCCATCAAAATTTTTGGTTTCCAGTCCATCTCTACCTGGACCCCAAATTTTAATAAAACCTCCTCCCAGACATCACTCCACCTTGCTACAAAAACAACCAAAATTTACTGTTTTCCCCGCTGTCTCTGACATCATGCCCTCTCCATCTGAAACAAAACCCCCACAAAAACTAAATTTTCCTTGTTTTTTCCCCATCACTAACCCCCCCCCCCCCCGCTTTTTCCTTTTTCCCTGATGGGGGACCACCATTTCTCCTAGGAAAGCGGGCCCCGGGTCTGGGGGTTATTTTTGGTTTCCTGACTGACCTACTCCCCATATATCCAATCCCTTGCCCCTCCTTCACCTGCACCTCAAAAAAATATCTCCAAAATCCGTACATTTCTCACTGTGGAAACCGACTCAAACTCTCATTACTGCTCTTTTTCCCTTCTCGTCTTGACTACGAAAACCCCTTTCTTATCGCCCTCCTCCCCTGCAAACTCTCCCCCCCAATCTGCCCCAAATTGCAGCACCCGGGCTGTCTTTCTCTCCCCGCTAAAACGGGATGCCTTCCCCTGTGTCAGTCACGCTTTGGTTTGCCCATCCAGTACAGGTTACAGTAAAACCAGCACTCTCCCCCTTTAAAGCTCTCCTTTTGGGGGCTCCCCCCTACCTCCCCCAATCTCTGTCTACCCCCTACCCCTCTCTCCGCCCCTGCTGATAAATAATTTACTTTTTCCCCCACAAAAACCAAACCTCCCATGCCCGCCTAAAAAATTTTTCACACGTGCAAACCCCAATTCTCTGGAATATCCCTCCCCGCGGGCGATCAGGCACATTCACAACCCTCACATTTTTTAAAAAGGGCCCTGAAAAACATCTTCTCGGCTGGCCCCCCAAAGACCCCCAAACTGCAAATCACACACTTTCGGCACCCCTGCACTTGGCACTAAACGGGCACTTATCTTATATAGATGAACATCGGGGTGCGGGTTCCCCATTTTTCATGTAAACCACCCCCTATTTATGAAACATCCCGGGACCATTGTAAATTTGGGCACTTCTTACCGTAGTTTCCCCCCAAACCCCCCAAATAGATTGTAAGCCTCACGAGCGGGCCCTCACCCCCTTTTTGCCATTTGTAAGACTTTTAATGTTAATGATGTATGTTTCCCCTTTGAATTTGTAAATGCGCGAAAAATGTTGGCGTTATAGAAAAAAAAGATTTTTAAATTATTATTTTTAAAAAAATTAAATTTTTAAAGACCCTTGAAAAAAAAAAAAAACAAGTCACTGAATATTGTCCTTTAAACATTGCCTCCCCTATTCCGATATCCCCTCTTGTGGGGGCCTGCATCAGCCCTCAGGTCCTATAGCTCCCAAAAAATCAAAGGGCTGCACCCCACAATTGTTTAAAATAATTATTTTACTTATACCCATAAAGTGCATGGTTTATGAACTTAAAACAACAATGCCAACATACTCCAAATCATCTTTTTGATACCCAATGAGCAAGTCATACTTAGCTGCACTTTAAATACCATCACTTTAGTTTCACATCGCCAATATTGGGAGCGGGTTTAAAGATAGCGAAGGTTTCCCTTTTTTCCGTAACTTTCCGGGGAGCTGTTTTGCAGAAAGGGCCCCTTCACTCATCTAACCAGCTCGAATATTACCAAATTTTGCTGAATGTAAAAGCTAAAGGGAGGGGCTATAATATACACGGGCCCCCCCACAATTTTATAAATTTACGATTTGGAAAATTTTGGCATTTTTTCTTAATTTTCATCCCACCATTACTTTTATGATATAAGTAAAAAAAATTATTCACCCAATTGCTGTTTTCACCCTTTTGATTGTTTGAAGATAATGAAAAGGGGGATTGAGGGGAAAAACTCCCACAGGGGGCCTGTGAATTAAAGCCCATACTTTATCTTTTAAATATAACGGCATTTCTAGGGAAATTTGACTCTATAGCAACAAAACCTTTTGATCTCTCCTGAAGGTTTCCAGAAACGGGTTGCTATACTACAGACCTGGCTTCAACGCGCCAAAGGGGAAAGCCAAAAACACCCCCTGCATTCAAAGTAAAATTTAAAGAAAACAGGACTAAAGGTTTTCCAAAACGCAGTGTCAAAAGTCCCAGCCACTTTTTCTTTCACCTACCTTGTCAACTTGGGTTTTTTCTATAGCAGTGATTAGCATATTTACTAACTAGCTGAGCCCTTACAAAGTGAATCCCAAGAGATCTAATCTGTAAGGAAAAAAAAGCTAAAACCCCCTTTTAGGAAGAAAACAATTTTTCTTTTTAAAACAAAAGCTAATCGTTTTTAGATATAAAAACTTCTCCTTCAGAATTTTCCCTTTAGAGTGACCCTCGCCCAAAGGGGAAAAACATCCCTCCTCTGTCTAACCCAAAGGGGAATTATGGTCAAAAAACCATAGAAAACTGTGTCCCCAAACATAAAAAAACCCCAAACTCCAACCAAGTAAAACCCAAAAGACAAATATTTTTTGGAAAAAGTTTTAAATTACCTGTCCTATAATGTTGATACTAATCAAAGTAGTGAGAAAACCCTTTCAGAATTGAACCTGGTCTAAAAGTTTCTTTTTATACTATCTATAGAGGGACAATGGTACCAGATTATTTAAAAATTTTCCTGACCTTTAATTTTAAACCCCCTTTTCCCACCGCCCTTTTTTCTTTAGTAATGCGGGTTTTATCAAAAAATTTTTTCTCACACACTTTAAATTTCCATTTTTTCCATGGTATGTAAGGCTTTATGTTTATGCAGCTTATATGGTTATTCTTTATTATTATTTTAATAATGAAAAAATAAAATTAAGTTTGTTTTTCATTTTTTTGTACATTTATATTGTAACGGGGAGGGGATCCCGGGGCCCAAAACGAAACCCGGTGATAGCAAAGCCACGCCAGGGGAAAGGAATCTAAGTAAACCTCCCGGGTTTTCCCCCAGAGCCCTCCGCAAAACGGGGTGGGCTTTTCTGGGCGTGAGGGTACCCCGGCCTTAAACCCCCGACGTGAACCCTTCTTCGAAGGCGGGCCGGGGACAGCGGGGACAGAAACGTAATCCAGGGGAAATCGGGACAGGCAGAAGGCCAGGCAGGCAGCAAGGTTCGTGGTCAAAAGGGGGCCCCAAAAGTCAGGGGAGGCGCAAACAGGGAAGGGCAAAACAAAACAGGCACTGGTACACGGGGAACAGGACGGAACACAATACTCTCAAAACACTAGGTAAACACACCAACAGACTGGCAAAGTACGGGGCGGATACCCTTTAAAAAAACCCGCGCCCGACAATAACCAATTATCGGGGCACGGCCCTTTTAAAATTTTTAAAACTGGGGCTTCCCCCTTTTTCGCGGCCACGGCACGACGGGCCGGGGCCGGCCCGGGGCAGCGCACCGGGGCGCGGCCGGGGGAAAAAACCGCCGAGGGCCACCCAGGAGGGGGAGGGCGCGGGCCGCCGTGCCGGGCCCCCCTGCGACGGGGAGATTGGGCGCGGGGGGGAGCGGAGCCCCGACCCCCGTGACGTACCCCCCCCTTTTGGTCCCCCCCCTCTTTTTTTTGAAAAACCCAGAAGGAGGGCCCGAGACAGGTTTGGGCCTCCGGTTCCCACGACCGCTCCTCCGGCCCGAACCCTTCCATCAATGAGAAAGAACCGCTTTTCCCCCCACTGTCCCTTTTGAGCCAACCCTCCTTGAAACCCCAAAAGTTAAACAGAGTTTTTCCCCAGGGGAAAGGGGAGACAGGGCCACGGGGGAAGCGATTCAGCACCCCCGGCTTGAGGAGGGAGACATGGGGAAGGGGTTTTTGGGAAAGCCAGGGTGGGGACAGGGGAACTTGGAGGGCACCGGGTTAAGACGTTCAGAAACCCCAAAAAGACCCAAAGTAATTTTGGACCACTTGTAGCAGGCACCCCCAAAACGAATTTTATTTGCTGGATAGCAAACCTTATCGCCAGGGGCCCAAAAAAGGGCGAAAAGGGGCCTACTTACCGACCAGCCTGGGCTTTTGTGCGAAACAAAGCCCGTAACAGGGCCCCGTCGAGTGAGCTGCCAAGAGCCTTTATGTCCCTTTTCTTTTGGGCCCTCCCGGGCCCGGGGCATGAAAACGGTAACAAGGGGAGGGGGGACGGGGGGGAACCCAAACATGACAAAAAAGGGAGGCCCCCGCGATCCCGAAACCAAAAATTTAAGAAAAACGCCCAGGGAAAAAGATCCAAAACCAATTTTCCTGCCGGGGGGACCCCAAAGTGCCGCAGGGAGGGGACCCAGACCTGGGTTTAAACCCCCTCTACCTGCCCTTTTTTTTTTTTTGAGGGGGTATCGGGTGAAAAATGTCTAAGGAACCGCAATTTTTCCACACAAAGGCCCCCCAAAATTTTTGGGAATAACGGACCCCCTGTCAAGACAATTTGTAACGGAGAAAACATGCAAAAAAACGGACTGAAAAAAAATTGGGGCCCGCTGAGGGGCAAAAGGGGAACCCCGCGGTGGGACAAAGTGAGCCATTTTTTTAAAAAAATCGGTCCCCGACCCCCGATGAACCCGTTTTTCCCCGAAAAGGACAGGGGGTCAGAAAGAAGTCCATGGGTACATGGGTCCAAAGGGTTTTTCCGGGACAGGGAAAAGGGTGAAGAAAAGGCCCCGGGTTTGAGACGAGGGACCTTAAACCCCACAGGAGGTTTAGGGGAAAAAAAAAATTCCCCCACCCTCCTTTAGCAAGATTTGGGCCCCCAGTAAAACGGGAAAATCAGTTTGTACGACCATGGACCCCCTGGGTTACCAGCCCGTTTTTCGAGAAGCGTGTCCCCACTTCAGGGGTCAAGGGGCAAGGGAGGCCGCACAACTTTTTCCCGGGGTAGGCGGGTTTTTGGGTCCCCCGGGGTGCCGTAAAGATCGCCCAGGGGGACCAATGTGCTGGGGAGGAGGCTCGAGACCCCCGTTTTCCAGGAATAGAGAGAGGTCCCCCCTGAAGTTTTTGTCCCTCCGGGCCCAAAATGTAGACGGAAGTCCAAAAAGGCCAAAAAATATGACCACCTGGCCCCCGGGGGTTCAGGCCTTTTGGGCCCACTGCCCAAAACAGGAGGGTTCTTTTGGTCGTGAAGATATTTAAAAAGGGGGGTGAGCCCCCTCCAGCAAGGGGAAAGCCATTCCCCAAGAGCCAAACTTTTTGGGGCCCGTAATTTCCGATCATCTATGGATAATTCCCTTTTCGGGAGGAAAATGTTTTGAGAAAACCCACAGGTACGAAAGGGTTTTTCCCAAGGGGGATCTCCCGCAAAAGGGCAGCGCCGGCGCCGACTGAAGAGGGATCTACTTCCAGAATAAACAACTTAGGGTCTGGGGGGAGAAAAGGGTTTGGGGCCCCATGCAAATGCAACTTTGAGCCTTTTTAAGGCCCTCTTGGGCTTCTGGGGGCAAGGAAAATTGGGGTTTGGGGTTTTTTCCGAGTTGACCACCAAGGGGGCCACAAGTGGGAGAGAAGTGGGGGAAAAAATTTTTCTTAATAATTTGCAAACTCCCAAAAAAATTTTAATGGCCCGGGGGCCCACCGGTTTTGGCCATTGGGAACACCCCGGAGAGCTTTTGGGAAAATCCATCTGGAGAACCCCCATCAGAGACAATTTCCCTAGGAAGGGGAAAACTGGACGTTCAAAAAGGGCACTTCTCGGGGTTGGGGAAAGAGCTGAAGTGCGGGGTCGCCTGAGGGGCCCCGGGGGACTGGTGGGGGATGAGTCCGAAAAAAAAAAAAAAAAACTGGGAAGGGAAAATGAGGAAAATCGTCCAAGTAACGGGTTACCAGAAAGTTTGAAATTTGGTCCCGAAAGAAAATTTTTATTGACAAAGTTTTGAAAACTGCCGGGGGGTTGCAGAACCGAAAGGCTAACCAAATACCCGAAAAGGCCGCCCGGGGATTAAATGCCGTTTTTCCCTTTTCGCCTTTTCCCCAATTCAATTTAAAATTTTAGGCCCCACGAAGATTTCCCGTTTAGGGAAAAAAAATTCGCCCCACGCAGGCGGTCCCAAAAAGTTCGGAGATCAAGGGCAAAAGGGGAGCGTTTTTTTAAAAGGTAATTTTGTTTTTAAACCCCGATAATCGAAGCAGGGCCGGGGGACCCGTCCCTTTTTTTTCCACAAGAAGACCCCCCAGCCGGAAAACGGACTTATGGGTGAATCCTTTGCGGAGGTTTTTCCTTGAAGGACCAGACATCGCCTTTCTCCGGGGCGAGAGAGGTAAACCCCCTCTGGAGGATAAAAGCCAAAAATTGTAGGGCAAAGGGGCAAAACAAAGGGGCCGGGTGGAGGAAACGTTTTAAAAACCCGAAATCTCCGAAAAAAACATTGACAAAGCCCCATAAGGCGAAAGGGAGACCTGGAAGGCTCGCACTTCCGGGGGGCGACTTTAGGAGCGGTTGCGGCTTTTGGGCAGCAAAAAGAGAGACACGCGGAACCCCAACGCATGAACTTCCCCTTGCTCCCTTCCAAAGTCGGGTATGGTCCTTTTAGCCAAGGAAGGGCCCCAAAAAGGGTCTCCGAGGGGTTTGGGTAGGGCTAAAAGTCGCAACGTCCCCCTTGTGAAGAAACCCCAAATTTTCAAGAAAGGGGGCCGTACGGGAAACGGGTACGTCCCCTTTAAGGGTTCGCCACTAACTGAGGGACGAACATAGGTTTCACAATGGAGTCACAGGAAGACGAAACCTGGCACAAGTTCGGGCTTAAAGAAGTTTTCCGCTGACCTGAATCAATAAAGGGGGTGGCCCCCGGAAATTTCGTCCGGAAAAAAACCAAAATATACGGGCCCTGGGCAGGGCGGGGAGAGGCCTTCTGACACCAGGGGTTTCCCTCTTTCCCAAAGAGCCCAAAGGGGGCGGAAGTTTCCCAGGCGGGACTGGAAAAGTCCCCCCAAAGAAATTTGGGCCCAAACCCCCCACAAAAAAAGCACAGCGCTTCAGAGACGCTGAAACGTTCCTCCTAACAGGTTGGGGTCCTCGGGCCTGCATAGGTTTCCTTTTTTCAGAGACCCCTTGAAGGAGGGGAAAGGGACCGCTGAACGTTTGGGGGGCCAAACGGGGGAAAAAAAACGTGGGTGGACGGTTTTTCCCTTGTGGGGGAGCCTTTTTTTGCCTTTCGGCGAAGCGAATAAACCACTCGGGGGGCCCAAAGGAAAAAGATCATCCAAAGGCAGCGGTAAAAACCCGACGGGAGCTCGTCCTTGATTCCCCCCGAAGGCCCCTTTCCAAAATTTGCCACCAAAGCTTCGTTGTTCCCCGTCCAGGGTCCGAAGCGAGAGTGCGAACTGCAAACCCAATCTGCCGACTGTGGTGTCGCCCTGACGAAGCCGGAGCAGCGCTGCGGGGCCGAAGAAGTACGGCCGGTTCCCAAAGGGCTTTTGCGGAAACCCCCGGGGGAAGGGTTTTGGGGGTCCGCTGCAGAGGGTCCCCCTTTTATCCCATAAGGGCCCTGCCCCAACCAAGGCCTTCTCCGAAAAAGAGGCGATAAGAAGGCCCCCTTGGCCCGCTCCTGTAGGGAAATGGTGCCCCATCATTTCGAGGGGGGATGGGGCACTAGCTGATGAACCCCGGGTTTTTTGGATCTCCATCATACGTGAGGGAGTGGGGAGATGCAAGAAGGGGCCCCAAAACAGGTAGAGCAATTGGGAAACCGGAGCAACTGATAGGTGCCAAACGGCGCCGGGGGAGGCAGACGGTCCCCCAGGTTCTGCATCAAGGCCGCAAGCTGGGCATGCTTGACTCTGTGGGGGACAGCCCGTAAGGGATGTCCCCCCAGATCAGGCCGAAGGGACCCCCCGGGGGGGGAAACCAAGCCAGTCTGTACTGTAACGTGGGTGGACCCGGGCCCCCGCAAGCGGTATAGCTAAGCCACGCCCGGGGAAAGGAATCTAATTTGCCCCCGGGGTTTTTACCCCGAGCCCCCCCGCAAACGGGGTGGGCTTTCTGCGGTGTGAGGGTACCAGGGCCCCTTACCCCTGACGTAAATTCTTTCGAAGGCGGGCCGGGGACAGCGTGGTTTCAGAAACGTTTAAAAAGGGGGTGTAAAATCGGGGAAAAGGCCCCCAAAGGGAGGGAGGGACAGAGGTTCGTGGGGCAAGGAAACAGGCAACGGGCAGGGCAGGGGGCAAACAGGCAAGGTCAGGAAACGAAGCAGGCGGACTGGGACATGGGTTAAAACAGGACGGAAAAGCAATACTCCTAAAACACTAGGTAAGCACACCAAAAGACTGGGAGGAAGTACTGGAGGAGGATACCTTAAAAAAGAACCACGCCCGACAATAAACCAAAATTTTCGGGACAAATGGCCCTTTAAAAAAATAGAGAAGCCGGCGCGCGGGGCCCTTTAAACGGCGGGCCCCGCGCACAAAGGGCCGGGGCCGGCAAGGGGCGTTCCCCCGGGGGCCCCCAGCCCGCGGGGCCGAGGGCCCAGCCCGGGAGGGGGGGGTGGTCCGGGGGGCCCCCGCCGGGCCCCCTGCGCCGGGGGGGAAAGGTCGCCGGGGGGGGCGGGCCCGCGACCCCCGTACATATATTTCTTTTTTAAAACCCCAAACTAAGATCGTTTTTAACCCCGTGTCACTTTTTATTTTCCCGATGTTTTTTATATAGGTGGTATAAGGTTCCCCAGGGCATCAGGAAAAAAGGGCAAAAGAGCTTAAAATCACATATTTGACTAAATTTTCATTTATTTTTTTAATTTCTAATTTTTTTTTACAAAATTGTGGGCATTTTAAGTGAAAAAAAAAACTTTTAAAGGGGGATTTTTTTCATAATTTTTATTTTTCCTGGAAACTGTGAATGATGAACTAGCTCCAGTCACACACACACACACACACACACACACACAAAACATTTTATATATAAATATAAAATATATTAAATAAAATATATATAAATTTATATATATAAAATATATACAAATATAATATATACATATATATATATTTATATATATAATAAATAAAATTTTTAAATATAAAAAATAATATAAATATAAATATATATAAATATATATATATATATGTATAATAAATATATAAAGTATATATATAAAAATAAATAATATAAATATATATATATATATAAAAAATAAATTATATATATATATATATAAAAATAAAATATATTAAAACCACTGCCCCGGGAAAATCACGCACCCCTGCAGTTACCAAGCCCCAGCAATCATGTAGCCTGGGGGAAAAAAATTAAAACTGGGGGGTTTGTGTTAAATTTTCCCTTTTGACCTCCTGTCCCCAACACTTTTTTTCCTCTCCAAAACCCTCCTCAAAATCAAATGCCCATCTCCCTTTCCATCTCGTTACTCCTCCCGCCTCTCCCCTTTTGTCGTCCCCACCCCTTCCTACCCATTTCCCCAAAAAAATTTAGTTCACTTAAATCCCGGAACCCCCAAGGCTCTCCATAACCTCTTTTTCCCCCCTTTTCCCCTACCCTCTCTTTCTCTGCCTTTAATTTTTCCCAAAAACCTCCCCCCCACAAAAAGCTTCAATCCCACAGGACCTTTTTCCATGGAGCTCCTTACACAATTTCTCCAAAGATTCCCCCATGCTTCCCATAAGTGTCCAGCAACGGTTGCAACATGATACAAAAAGATGGAAGAGTCACAGAAAGGCAAAAAAAGTGGACTTGTCACGGACCCCTCCCGTGCGCGGCTTCAGCGGAGCCCCGTCCCGCACGCGGGTTCGGGTCCGCTCTGCCCCCAGCCCTGCCGGCCCCCATTTACCCGGCCGCGCTCCTGCTCAGCCCTCACAGCCCCCCGGGCGCGGGGCCCGCCCTAGGCGCGCGGCCCGGGCTTTTTAAAATTTTAAAGGGGCATGCCCCGGGTAATTTGCTATTGCCGGCACTGCTCCTATTTGGGTCGGCCCCCTTCCTCCCGGGCCCCCCGCCGGATCCTTGTGTTCTACCTCTGGAGAAAGCTTTCCCTATCATTTGTCTATCCGTGTACCGTACCCCTTCCCTAGGGTTTATCGACCCGGGGTTCTTGCCCCGCCCTGCCCGTCTCCTGCCCACGTTTACGTCCGGCCCCTCCCTGCCCGCTCCCTGTCCATTTCATCCGGGCCCCCCTTTCCCTGACCTTGCCGCCCCCGACCACGAGCTTGCCTGACAATCTGAAAATCACCCTTTGGCCGCCACCGCAGGCAAGCCCCGCCATGGAACGATGGTAGACTCCCCCGCAGCAAGTCCATCCCGTTTGCGGCGGGGTCTTGTGAATTTCCGGGGCCTACTTTAAATTTCCTTTCCCGGGGATGGGCTTCCACATCGCCTGCGGGGGTCCAGCGGATCCCTACCCGTCCCTTAAAAGTCCTTTTGGGTCCATCAACACTGATGATTCTTCTTTGTAACCAAAGGGCCCCGGGGAGCGGGTGAGAATGCACACAACCCCAGGGACGTTTCAGGGAGGCAGAGGGAGCCAAGGTCACTCAGACCATTAAAAAAAGTTTAATCAGCGTGGTCTGAGCTAGATGACTGGCAAGGGGACCTGCCTGGCTTTATGAAAAGTGCTCTCCCTTTATGTTTATTTACGCAAACAAATATCAACATAGGGTCTCAAAACCTATACAGAAAAATTATAACCCCAAATATAAAAACACAAAGTTTTATTTAATTTATTTAAAAATTTAAAATTGACACACATCCCTTATTTCCAAAAAACTAAATTTAATTACATGAAAATGAAAAGGAGTATACTTAGTTCCCAAAAGGAGATATTCACCAATCCTCCCAATAGCCCAAAGGGAATTGGTATTTCCCACTTTTTACCCGAAACGGTCCTTTGATATGATAAGTAAACTCCCTCTAAAAGACCCTTTTTAACCCCTTTAAAAGATGCCTTTATGGAGTTGTCCCCGATAAGGGGGGCCCCCACATAAAGGCTTACACCCTGGGAACCCCTAGTATATACTAAATTAGGGCAAAGGGGTATACACAACAGAAATTTAAAAAAATTTTAAATAGCCCCTATCCCCCGACCTTTTCCCCAAAATCAGTTCATCGGGGGATCATCTCTAGTTACATGCAGATAGTCCACGCCAAATGGAAGAGCGTCCCCCAATCTCAAAGGCCCTCCTTAAATAAACCTCACGTGATTAGAAAAATTGGGTGAACCCACCCATTTTTTAAACATATTAATCAACAATAATCCTATTCTCAAATGTATGCACCAAGTGAAAAGTAAGCTGTTAAAAGCTCCTGTAAGCACTGCAGTATTCAAACACTGACGGTAATACTTGCCGCGCATCTCACAGCTACACGCCCCCTCAGCAATGGGGCGCCCGGAATTGGGAACTGCGCGTGCGCGGCTTCAGACTACTCGCCAAGCCCAGTGTGCGGCCTCCCATTAGTCTTTGGCACGCCGGCTACGAGAACTCGCGCATGCTTGAAACTCAGGGGTATTTCTTACTGCGCAATCCCAAGAGCCATTAGCGTTCATTATAATAACTCAAAACGAAAAGGTCACCCAACGCCCTATATATACCCCGACAGCTTTTTAGAAAACCCTCACCGCAAAAAACCGGGGAAAGGGGCCCAAATTTTCTTATACAATCCACAACCCCTTTACGTTACCATTGATTAGGAATATTAACAGTATTTTATTTTGACACAAACGCACCTTGATACCAAACCAAACTATACTTATAGATTAGTAAAATAAGCAAAGATAAAAAATGCATAAGACATAGGAATTTTTTATTGACATGTCCAACCTAAATTTTACGAAGGAGATGCCCCAACGGGCCCAAATCACCAAACAAGGAAAAAACCTCCCAAAATTTTTAAATTATTTAGATATAAAAAACAGGAGAATGCCTAACTCAGACTGATATCTCCAAACATAAAAGGGAAAAATTTCTCTGAACAACTTAGTACAGTGAAGAGACATTAAACAAAGAAAATCCAAACGTAAAGCTCATAAGGCCACGGGGACTCACTGATCTCAAACGGAAAACCCACGGGGCCTTTTTCCTTAAGATCTGTTATCCAAATTTCCTTTCCTGGCGACGGAGAATCACCTCTTGACAAAAAATCTGAGACATCCGGGGTCCCCCCCCATTTTCCCCAAACATGCGGGCAATCGCTGTGTCCCTCCTATTCGTACACCCCCCCATGTTCTCCCCTCCGGCGCACTGGCAGTGGCTTGCCTACATATAAAGCTAATTTACAAAAGCAGAGTAAACCAAACCTTTAACTTCAATTAAAGAAACCCTTTTTAAATATTCTTTACATTTTGATCCTTTAAAAGACTTCGTCTGCTCTAAAAGGGGACAAGCCACACAATTATCTCCAAAATCAAACATCCTTTCGGTCTCCTCTCTAACCAAGATCCCTCCTCCTGCCCTTTAAAAGACTTTTAACTACCCATCTCTTAAAAATCTCCCCCGCGATACGTTATGATGGTTTATTTGGGAATAGCAGAGAGATCATCATCTGATTGTAGGATATTACAGTATTGGAAAATGCTTTTATCTCTTAGCTCTTTTATAAACATTCCCAAAAATTCTGGGTTGGGCCCCCATCCTTTTTTTTTATTTTTCTTTTGTACAACAATTCCACCGTTCCCCGCTTTCTCACATACAAAAAGGGTTGCGTCAACCTTCTGGATACCGAGAAAAAGGGCGCATTAAATCCACTGCTTTAAAAAAACCCCCTCATGGGAACTTTCCCTTTATCCCAGGGAAATTTCCCCCGGGGTATACCCCTTTTTAAAACTACTGGTGATGACTCCTCCTCAGCAAAAAGTTTTGGGCGCATGGGCTTCGAAAACAGTAGTAAATCAAAGACCACTCAGGTCTTTGGATCTCTACATGAAAAATGAAAGCTTTATAGAATCTATTTCAAAGGGGAACCCCAACCCAATCATTTTTATTTTGGACAGAAAAAAATTGTCCAAAAGTGTCCTTGGGACCGTTCCCAGGGCAAAAATTCATCTAGAAACGGCCCAGAACAAAATTCTAGAGGCCACTCTTTTATTCTCTTCCCGAAAGACCACTGTTCTCCCACCCGCCCAGGTAGAGATTTGCATATGTGGGGGCACACGGCTCCCCTTGCCGCCCCCCGAGCTGGGAAGGGCTTTTGTCAAATAAGAAATAAATTTTGCTTTAAGAAAATTTAAAATTTAAGCAGCGAACAAAAATACCTTCTCTCTTGTTGAACACCCCACAACTCAAAAATACCAATTGCTGAATCCATGTGATGGGAATGCAGTATAAGACTTTAAAACCCCAATTTGAGAAATAGTTTTTTTCGTCTATTAACCCCCTCTAGTTTCATCAACAAGCTGACTTTTCCCGAAATAAAAGTAACAGAAACAATTTCCTCAAGCACTTCATCCACAAAGACACTCCCTTTTGTGTCGGGGAATTTTTTCCCCGAATAAGGCCGTTTTTTTAAAATGGTTAGGCCCTTTGGATTTTGGGGATGCATAGAAGTTGGTATTTTTGGGGTATATTAATGATAAATTTATTTCTTTTTCGGATATCACCCCTTTATCCAAAGCATAAATCAAATAGCACAAGTTCCTTGATGTCTCCAATCACGGGTGGCCATTTTTTTTTGCTAAGAGAGAAGGGATTTCATCTTGAGCGACTAAGGACACTGGTCCCTAATTAGCGTAGATGCTCCTGGCTCATGCAGGACCATTAAGCCTGTCCTGGTGGGGGGTCAATTCATCACACCAGCCCACGCGTGTAAAATGGTTACAATGGTCTGAGGTGACACTTGGCTGCCTCTCACCTCCAATAAATATGCCTGGAGTTGTGGGACATTCATCATCTGGTGCTGCAGGGCATTTTTTACCATAAAAGTGGTCATCATTTTTACAAGCCAAAGGGATGCCACTTCTTTTGCCTTTCTGTGACTTTTCCCACTCTCTCTTTCCTCTTTGCTGAACACTTTGTGACACCACTCAGGGGCCACTTCCATCTGAGGATCCTGTTTGAAGCCTCACAATGGGGAGTTACGATGATAAATTGTGAGGTTTGTCTTGGTCTCATGATGATAAATGTGAAAGCTGAATGCGGAGGGCTTTTTAAACCCCAATTAAAATTTTGTTTCCCTTAAATTTATTAAACGAATCAGGATCAAACACCTTCTGCATTTTGCCCTTAAGCTTTTTGTTAGAGTCAGCAAGTTTGCGGAAAAATTGAACAGTTTGACATAGTCCCCCTAGGTTATTTAAAAACATTTTCAAGAAAAGCAGTCCATCCTGAAATTTTAACCAGAAGCCAAAAATCCCAACTTTTTGTGGTTTTTGTATATATAGTATATTAAAATATATATGTATATATATAATATATTAATATAATATAATTTATAATAATATACCGTATAAAAAATTTAAAATATAATATAATAATTATATATAAAATTATATATATAAAATATATTTATAATAATTTAATATATATATATAAACCCCACATGAACACTCATTTTTATGGGATGCTTTTTTAAAATCCGGGCACTTTCAAAGAGGCTTTGTGTTCAGTAAAAAAATACTATTAAATTCGGGAAAAACATCTCAGAGCAGGCATAAAAAAAAAATACTGAATTAAATCCAGGGCAAACCCGCCTGGAAACACATTAAAAAAGGGTGGGAAAAAGATATAAATTGCAACAACCCCCTTTTCTGGGCCTTCATGGGGCTTCACATCTGTAATTTATCCTTGCGTTCCCTTTTGGGGTTTTATATTCATGGACTTTTTCTACAACTGAAAGATCTAGCTTATACAATATATGGAAATGGGGTAAATGATCCTTTTAATGTTCAGTCGGGTGAAAACCATTTGGCACTGATTGGGGGTAACTTCTATTATACCAAAACTGTTTTCTGTTTACTCTTATTTTTGCTTTTATCCTTGCCTTATCTGAAAAATATTTGCTTATTTTCCGCACGACACAAATTAAAAAGGCTTCGTCCTCGTCAATTTCTAGAAAAGTAGAGGAAACAATACTAACTTGGAGATCTTTAAGTAAGGGGAAAAGTGGAAATACTCTTCCACAAAAATTCATAAATCATAGATGGGAGTAATTTGCAGTTTTTCCACTTTCCCTAAAAAAAGCACATAAAAATGTGCCAGCAAATCATAATGCTAATTCAGGTTGGGGGGATAGGCAGGGGTGCCCCTAAGAATGGGGCCCCCAAAAAGCTGAAACATCTGCCCCCGTTATACCATTTTGGTTCTATTACCAATTGGTTTTTTCTTCAAACAAATTTGCTATAAATTTTTCAGGGTCCTGGGGGCATCCCCCGGGCAGAGCATCAGGGGGATGTAATAAAAAACACTACTTTCCATTGTTGTTATTTTAACTTCATTCTCAGAATCTGCTGAATCCCGCGTAAGCACGAGCCTTTGGCCAATGGTTCAGAAAGGTGTTCGCTCAAGGCAGCCGGCCCCAAAAAATCTTTCACTTTTCTCATTAGTAAAATGCCCAACTCAGTGCGGTGACTTTTTTTTTCAGTGCCTTTTTTCTATACTAGGGGCCCCCACTCCGCCTCAAGGCCCACCAACAGTCATTTTTTCTGGGTTTCCTTTGCAGTGTACAGGGGGATTTAATTATGTTTCACAGGTGATTTAATTATGTCATGCACCCGTGGGGTTACCTATTTGGGGGGGCTTTAATAGAGTTGGGGAACCTGTTCTATAGAGTGGAATTCAATGGTTTTTCAGGTTTTTTCAAGGGTACCGGGAAGGATTGGTTTAGAGTTTACATCAGTGTTAAATTTTGGGCAAAATCAAAATTTATGGACAGAGCCCTTCAAGGGGAGTAAAAAGGGGGCTGAAACGCTGAGCTGGGCCCTCTTATCCATTTGGGGACAAAGGCAATTTTCCCAGAGCCCCACAAGAGTAGGGGACCGCTCCTATATGCCCATCGGGTTTATGCTGCTTTTTTTTTTTGCAAATCAAAGAGAATTTTTTTGAAAGAAAAAAAACA
>JAODAL010058477.1:0-22067 GCA_025379985.1 Phyllomedusa bahiana
GGCCCTGTACATTTTTAAAAGGGAATTACCCCAAAAATAACAAAAAGTTGAAAAAAAAAACAATGGTGCAAAATGACTGGTTAACTGATACAGAGAGGGAAAAAGGAAACCCCGCCCCGAGGGTTCAGTTCCCAGAAAGGGAAAGGGGGGGGAACAGAAGGGGAGGGGGCGGGCATGTTTTTTGGGCCCGGTGTATGGTGGTGGGGGTTTTGTGGGGTTGTAGGCTTAAACCTGAAGAGTGGCTTTCAGGGTTTTCTTTTGAAAAATGGGGGAAAGTTGGGGGGCCGGGGTTCCCCTCAAAATTTCGGGGCCCCCTACGCAAAAAAAACCCTTTGGGGCCATCAACCCCCCCCCCCTGGGAACACCCCCGCTCCGCCCCCAACCCAAACCCCCGCCCACAACCACTGGGCCCAAACCCCAAATCCAGAAAAAAAAAAAAAAATTGTTTCCAAAGTCTTTTGGATTTTGTTTTTTTGTTGGGAATTTTTTCAAATTAATTTCAGTTTATATTTGCATCTATGGGGGTCGTATACCAAATGCCAGAAAAATTTTCACTGGCCCTGATCAACCGTGGGGTTCCCCCCTTTTGTTACTGGCCCAAACCAGTATTTTCCAATCCAAATTAACCCCAAAAGAAACCAAAGAACCCGGGGAAAAGTAACCGGGGCCCCATATCACTACATTTTGGGTGAAAATTATATCACTATGAAAAGTTTACTGACCAAACCCGCAACAAAGGGGAGTTTTTACCCAAAAAACCAAAATAACAAAGGGCCCCAAATTAAAAACCGCCACATCATTTACCACAAAAACCCAAAGATGCAGAAAAAGGGCCAAAAATACGGTTTTGAATATAAAACCATTTACAATAAGACCAAAATTACCACCATTCAATTACCATATAGAGGGAATGTATTTAAAACTGTCTTGGTCTAAGACTTTTTTTTGTTGGGGTCATTGCAACCAATTTAGAGGCCCCCCATTTTTTCAGAGCATTTAAAGGGGCGCTCCCAATTGGTTTCTAGGGGCAATTTAAAAAAAGTCTTACACCTAAACAGTTTTTTATAAATAATGGTAATACAAAGTGCACACCGTCGTTTATATTTAGTGACTCACAGGGGACGGTTTGTCTGATAAAAATTTTTCCTTTCCCTTTTTTTCTCCATTCGGGCCCGGACCCCCATGAGGGCTTTCCCGGGGTTTCCACCCCGTCCCCCCCATTTTAAATTTACAACACAAATAACCCGAGACTCACAAAAACCCACCTTTTAAAATCTTTCCCATGAAAAAAAATCCCCCTCCATAGTTTCCCCCCAAAAAAAAAATAATTTCCCCTTTGGGCCCCGGTAGTTTTGTTTTTTAAAGGGGCCCAAAATAGGTTTAAATAGATATTTGGGGCCCCCGTAGGTAGGTACCAGGTAGAAAAGGGCCCCCTTAGTAGAGGGAGAAATCGAGTGGGGCGGGGAACCCGATTTGGGGCCTAAATTTGGAAGAAAATTGAAGGGGCCCCCCAAAAATTTTCCCAGGACCATGGCGGGGCCCCCACAACACCCAGGGCCCTTGACGGGGGCCCCCACAACCTTAAAGGGGCTTATGGGGCCCCCAACCCTTAAAAGGGGCTTATGGAGGTACCACAACCTTAGGAGGCTTTGGAGGCCCCAAAACCCTTCAGAGGACTTAGGGGGACCCAAACATTCGGGGGGTTTTAGGGTGGCCCCAAAACCCTTTTAGAATTTTTATGGGGGCCCCACAACCTTCAAAGGGGTTTATGGGGGCCCCCAACCTTCGGGGGGTTTAGGGGGGGCCCCACAAGCTTCGGGGGTTTTAGGGGGGCCCCAAAAATTTAGGGGCTTATGGGGGCCCCACACCTACGGGGGCCTTATGGGGGCCCCAAAAACACAGGGGCCTTAGGGGGCCCCCCCAAATATACAGGGCCTTAGGGGGCCCCCCAGGGGACTGGCAAGTGGCCCGGCATACTGGCCACTTGAAATAGATTATATGGACAGGGGAAACTGCAGAGGGGGCCTCTCCCCTCAGTACCCCCGGGACCCACCACTCCACTCATTTCAAGGGGCCCCTTTCCCCCGCCCTAGGGGGCCCCCATAAGGCCCCTTAATTGCGGGGCCCCATAAGGCCCCCTGTATAAAGGGGCCCCCAAAAGGCCCCCTGTATTTTTGGGGGCTCATAACATTCAGGGGTTTTAAGGGGGCCCCACCAAAACCCAGGGGGGCCCCAAAACTTTTTAGGGGCCCTTAAAGGGGGCCCCCCAAACCCTTGGGGGCCCCACAACTTTTGGGGGGCCTTGAATGGGCCCCCCCAAAAAAACTACGGGGGCCTTATGGGGCCCCCCAAAACAAAGCAGCCCTTAGGGGACCCCCACAAACTGCAGGGGCCTTTTTGGGGGCCCCACAGGATTGGTAAGGGGCCCCGGGCTTTGCGGGGCCGCCCAACTAAGGTGGAGGGGAGGGGTCCACGCTATTGAGGGGGGGGGGCCCCAAAGGCTGCGGTCACCCTGCGCAATCTTATCATTAACTGTAACTTAACTTCTTCTTCGAGCGCAGATTTTAGGGGCACCGGGCGGCCCCCCTCCTTCCTTGGGGGGGCGGGCCCTCATGATTCAAATGATCGCGCTTCCTGCCCACGGCCGGGGAAGGAGGAGGGGCCTGCGGCCTCTTCCCTTCCCTTTAAAATAATAAAAGCAAGGGGGGGGTCCCTGCCGATGGCGGGGGCCCCCCCCCTTTGCTTAAAATTTCCGGGCCCGGGGCCCGGTACGGGGTACGGGTTTTGTCCCCCCCTATCGGCCCTGTTGGGGAAAGGTCTGATTTTGGGGTTTAAAGGGAATTTCCCAGATGTGGGGGAACACGAGTGAAGTCTTGGGATTATTGGGGAGCTGAAAAGGGGGGGGGGCAAGGAAAGGTTTTTGTGAGGCGGAGATTGCGTGGGGGGAGGTTCGGAGATTGAGCAAGATGTATGGGGGAAAGAGGTTATGGAAGCCTTGTAGGTCAGGTTAGTAATTTGAATGAATCTTTTGCAATGGGAAGCCAGTGAAGGTTGCAAGGGGAAGGCAGAGGAGTAGCGGGAGAGGGTGAATAGACGGGCAGCAAGTTGAGGATGGATTGAAGGGGAGCAAGAGTGCTGGATGGGGGGCCCCAAGAGAAGGATGTTGCAGTGTCAAGGCGGAGAGAGAGGGCTGATAGCTTTTTTGTTTTGTCGAGTTGAGGAATGGGCGGATGCTGAAATATTTTTTCAGGTGGAGGCGGCGGGAAGGTGGGGGTTTGGGGATGTGGGTTTAAAGGAAAAAAAAGGATAAAAGGTTACCCCAAAGGCAGTGACTTTGGAGCTGGTGAAGGGGGTTTGGCCATTAACGTGATAGAGAGATAGGTGGGGGGGAGGAGTGGGGACTGGAAAGATGATGAATTCTGTTTATCTACATTTAGTTTTAAGGAAGGGGAGAAAAGAAGGGAAATGATGATAGGCATTTTGGGCCGGGGGAGAAAAGATTAATTCGGGCCCCGGGAAATTTTAAAAGGGGGGTGTCGCCCGCTACGGGGTGGAGTTAAAGCCATGTGAGGGCTATGAGCTACCCAGACCAGAGTGTAATAAGAAAGGAGGGGCCCGGGACAGACCCCTGGGGGACCCAACAAGAGCGGGCGAGGGAGGAGGTGGTCAGGAGTGAGAGCCTAAATTCCTTTCAAGGGGAAAAAAAATCCAGGAGGGGGCCAAGTCCGTTATGCGGGGGGAGGGGGAGGTTTTTGTAAGGATGGAGGGGGTCGACCGTGTCGAAGGCAGGACAGGCAAGGGGAGAAGTACAGAATAGGGGTTAGGCTTTAGCATTTATGGGTCGTTGGTGACTTTGGTTAGGGCGGTTTCTTGGAGGGTGGGTGGGAAGCCGATTGGAGTGGGTCAAGGAGAGAGTGGAGAGAGGTGGGAGGCATTGAAGATAGCGTGCGTTCCGGGAGGGATGCAAAAGGAAGCAGTGAGATGGGGCTATTTGGGGACAGTGGGGAGGGGTCGAGAGATGGTTCTTAAGGATAGATGTGATTTTCGGTGTTTAAAGTGAGGAAGGGAAGATCCCAAGGGGGTTAATGATAATTGAAAAGGGGGGAGGGCGGGGAAAAATAACAGTGCTGAGGTCTGGGATGAGGTAGGATGGCTTTGGGTCAAGGTTACAGGAGTGATTGGATTTGGACACTAGAAGGGGAAAAGGTTATCATGACTAACAGTGGGAAACGGGTTTGGAAGTGTTCACGGGGGACTGTGTCAGGGGGAGGGGGGGGTGGCGTGGTAGGGGGAAGAGGTGGTAGTGGGGCTGAAGGGGGGAAGCTTTTTCTGGGAGGTTGATCTTATTTAAGAAATGAGTGCAAAATCGTTCGTGATAGGAGAGATGGGAGGAGGTGCTGGGGGGGAAAGGGGAGTTGAAGGTGTTAATAAATGTTGGGGTTGTAGACAAGGGATATGAGATTGGTGAAGAATCCTGTTTGGGGTAGTGGTGCGACTTAAATGGTGTTCGTTGTTTTTATGAGGGGAAGTCGTCAGTGGAGGGGCTTTTCTTCCAGCTGTCACAATTTGGGAAACTCGCCCATTGTTTTGTGGGGGTTGTGTGCCGGGGTTGTCCCGGGGGTTCGGTTTTTGTTGTGTTTAGAGGGGGACTGATCAAGGGGGTGGTGATTTTCTTGTTGTAAAACGCGGCTGTGCCCGGGTTGTCAAGTGGGAAAAGGTAAAAGAGTGCAAGGAGTCAGAGAGAGTGCGAGGGTTGAGTTTTGTAAGTTCCTGGGGGGGGTTCCAGATGTGAGACGGAGAGAGTGGAGTGGAGATGGTGGAGAAGGTAAAGGGTTTTGGTCGATATGGGGGGGGGAGGGGGGTTTAGCTGTCAAATAGGGGGCAGAGGCCCGGGGGAAGTTTTAGGTCCAGGTGTGTCCGCTGTGTGGGGGGTCCAAAGGCCACTGTTGAGGCCGGGAAGGAAAACAAGTGAAAATTTTTTGGCAGCAGGGAGGGGTTTCACAATTGGGGTGTTAAAATTCCCATGACAATAGTGGGGATTTCAGTGGAAAGAAAGGAAAAAGCCAGGGAAAGAAGTGGTCAAGGAAGGGGAGTGGCGGCCCCGGGGGGGGGGTGACCCCAGCCCCTTGCAGGTTTTGGGGGGGAGTAGATGCGGGGCAGTGCACCTCAAAGGGGGGGGGGAAAGGGAGGGTAAGGTTTGGGAAAGGGAACAAAAGAGCAGGTGCAGATAGGAGAAGGCCAACACCCCCTCCTGTTGTTACCGGGGGGGGGGTATGGGGGAAAGTTGGAGACTGCCCCAAAAAAAGAGACAGGGGAGACGTTCCCAAGGGGGTTTACCCGGTTTCGTGACCAAGGGAAAAGTAAATTTTTGTGAGATGAATAGGTGGTATGTAGGAGAGTTTTTTTACATCAGACCCCGGGGGGTTCCCGAAAGCCCAGGGAGAAGAGAGGGGAGCTGGGATCAAGGGGAAAGTGTTTTTAAAGGTTGGGGAGGGTTTACAGATTTTGTAGGGGTGGATTGTTGGCAATGCAGAACAAAAGTGGGAATGGCTGCGGAGGCCTGGGTTAGGAGATTTACCCCCCGCCAGGAGCACATGAGAGGGTGAGCAGGTGGGGGGTAGGATAGACTGTATTTTGTTTGGGGCTGTTTGGTGCGGAGGCGTTGATGGTGGGAAAGAGGTTTGGGGGCAGCATCAGATGAGAGGGAAGAATCAGCAGAGATATAGAACTCATTGCCCCCAAAGGGGTGGGGGTAGGGAATAGTTTTAGGGAAAAAGGAGGTTGAATAATGCAGGGAAGGAAAAGCATGTGGGAGTTTGGTTACGGGTAATAGCTGGAAAGAATTTAAAGTAGGGGTTTCCTTGCCCTCCCTTTTGCAATCCGTTTTTTAAAACTGGGTTTTAAGTCTCCACTTAGAACATGGGCCCCTTTAAAAAAAAGGGATGCGACCAAGTCACAAGCGACCCCTAAGCATGGATTTATACAGACTGAAATTCAGATCAGACAATCAGAGGTGACCAGGAGATGGGAGGGGTCGACTCAGTTAATTAGCAAAGTGAGGGAAACTAGGAAGTCAGATAACAAGGTGAGCTGTGCTGGCTCCAAACATATCGCAGGGGATGGGGATGGGGGAGGTGACAGCTTGATGATCACAAATTATAACATAGTGAAGATGCACATCAAAGGAACGCACAGGGATTGCCAGGTGAGAGTTGTAGTTTACGAGATAGATACATACACAGTACAGTATTGAGAACACACAGGGATTGCCAGATGAGGGTTGTAGTTCATGAGATAGATACATACACAGTTCCTTCACAATAGACATTCGACTTCTGGAATTCAAACTGCAGTAGCTGCCACAACCCAGTTCCATGTTCCTTCAAGACCCATCTCCATGCCGCTGAACTTGTGTTTGACTCAATCTCATTGAAATTTTTCAGTACCTCACTACGCCATTGTAGTTTTGGGAATAAACTTCTCTCTTTCCTAGATCATTATACAATCAGAACATATGACCGTTCATTCAGTCCCTTGACTCTCACTTTAATACTTGGAAAAACATCATGCTCTCTCCACTAGGCATAGCCAATATCATCAAAATGATCATATTCCCCAAACTTCTCTACATCCTCCATTCTCTATCAATATACCTTAGGCCCAGGACCTACAATGGATTAATGCCTCCTTTAGACGACTCATAGGGAACAACCTTAAACCTCGGATTAGTATGATGGTCCTGCACCAACATTGTTCTAATGGGGGTCTTAATTTCCCACAAATTTAACTCTATAATCTAGCAGCCAAGTTAGGGCCATTGGAGACTGATTGTTAAACACCTCTTCTTACACAGATATTAGTATAAATCAACAATTTGCAACCAATATCTCTTTAATCAGCTTACTAAATCTACTATACTCTGACATCCCAACACGCCTCAAATCTAATCCTCTTACAATGACCACTTGGAGGGCTTGGACAAAGTTGAGACAACTTTTAGAGCTTAATTCAAGATATTCCCTCCTTTTAACTCTGATGGAGAACTCATCCTTTCAGGGCAGGCGAGCGGATGGCAGATTCTCTTGCTGGCAACAAGGAGAAATCAAGAGAATAAATGTTCTGATAGACCCAACTACGAGAAGGCCCCTACACTTTAACAAAGCCAAATTAAAATTACTCTCAATTTTCCCTTACCTATTTTACTACCTACAAGCATGCAGCTATATAAACAAGATAAGACAAAAACTTAAAAATTGGGACGGGGATGATCCGATCCTGGGGCTAACATCGCTCGCACATGACTCCAAGGGCCAAATCACACGTTATTACAACCTACCACGCTCATCCTTAGACTATACTGCAAGACAATCGGGCTTAGCTTCCTGGACAGAGCTTATTGACTCAGTATCATCAGAGGATATATTAACCTTGTTAACTCAGGCGGTGAGGTATTTGCCTCCATGTCTTATTGGGAGATTCCTATTGGCATTCTTTATTGCCCATAGAACATACATTTTCCCACATAGAGGTTACCTGATGGGCACTTCCACCCACACCTTCCCCAAATGTCTAGCCCTCCATGGCGACATATTACACAATTGACAAGATCAAAGTTTTTTTTAACACATCTGTTCTTTTGTCACCACTCAGCTGCTTCCCTTTTGTCCCGACTATCCTGAATGGTACCTCTATTGCTCCTTGCTCAGAGTCCAACTGCTAAATTGTAATCAGTTTTGCCACCACTGGTCTTGCCAAGTAATTTGTATGGACATTCTTATAAAGAAAAGTTATAAAATATTAATATACCTTTAAGTTTTTATTTATAAAAAATAATAAATATCTGTTTTATTCTTAATAGGTAACTTTACCAGGAGCTCAGATGGACATATGATAGTGTCAGATTTTAAAACAGATGATGGTGGCATCACACAAGATACATATGAAGAGCATCATATTTATTCAGACATACCCTCAGTGTTTCCTTCCAAAGACCTGTCATCTGATTCTTGTAAGCAGGTCCTATGTTCCAATTCACCACAGAATATTCAGTTAAATAAAAATCACATAAGGGGTGTTGAACATCAGTGTCACACAGGAGACAAGCCATTTTTTAGGTGAAGAATGTGAAAAATGTTTTAGGAACAAATCACATCTTTTACAACATGAAAGAAGTCACACAAGAAAGAAGCCATTTTCATGTTCAGAATGTGGAAAAAGTTTTAATTACAAATCAATTCTTGCTAACCATGAAAAAAGTCACACAGGTGAGAAGCCATTTTCATGTTCAGAATGTGGCAAATGTTTTACTCTGAAATCACATCTTATTCAACATGAAAGAACTCACACTGGAGAGAAGCCATTTTCATGTTCAGAATGTGGCAAATGTTTTACTCTGAAATCACATCTTATTCAACATGAAAGAACTCACACTGGAGAGAAGCCGTTTTCATGTTCAGAATGTAGCAAATGTTTTACTCTGAAAACACACCTTATTCAACATGAAAGAACTCACACTGGAGAAAAGCCATTTTCATGTTCAGAATGTGGCAAATGTTTTACTCAGAAATCAATTCTTGTTCGACATGAAAGAACTCACACAAGAGAGAAGCCATTTTCATGTTCAAAATGTAACAAATGTTTCATTCAAAAATCAAGTCTTGTTCAACATGAAAGAACTCACACAAGAGAGAAGCCATTTTCCTGTTCAGAATGTGGCAAATGTTTTACTGTGAAATCAAATCTTGTTGAACATGAAAGAATTCACACAGGCGAGCGGCCATTTTCATGTTCAAAATGTGGCAAATGTTTTACTCACAAAACAAATCTTGCTCGACATCAAAGAACTCACACAGACGAGCGGCCATTTTCATGATCAGAATGTGGCAAAATATTTAATAAGAAATCAACTCTTACTCAACATCAAAGAACTCACACAGAACAAAAGGCATTTTGCTAAAAAACAAAACAGTGCGCTATGATTGTAATGACCCTATGAATTAATCTGGTGTTACTGTAACTGCATGGCAAATGCCATAAAACAATTTTAGGAAAAATTAAAAATAAAAGATAATCAATGGATCTCATGTACCTTGAAATTGTGCCAAAGAAAAGTTCATATCATCTTACATGAAACAAGACCACATATGCTACTGTGATGGACCAAAAAAAAGGACTATGAGGGATGTCGCTTGGACAGCCAAGAGGGCAGAGGTGCCTCTGCAGAGCTCCTGCTCTTTTTCATATAATCGACTTTTATCCACTCAAACTAGGTTACAATTTAATCTTTAAACATCTCCATCTGAGTTCGGAGGTACTGCCCTAAGCCCAAGATCAATTGTTTGTGAACTTAGAGTGCATTGAAAGCTTCTGAGTTGCCTTCTGAGGCCTAGCCCACCATCAAGACCTTTGGGCCTAGCTAAAGCGTGCACAACAAACAAAAGTCGTCATGATCCTGATGAGCATTCTAAAGAGAAAAGAGACTTGAAGTCCTACCTTCCCCTGAGAGGTGATTGAGAGCTGGCGGTGCTATATATTTCCAGAGAGATGAGGAACACAGTGAGATCTCGGTAGCAGAAGAGCATCCACTATGCTGCCTAACCTTGGGCACTCTCACTCCATCCGGAGCTGTCGGGAGTGGTCTTTTAATACAAGACAGCAGATATTTCCTGGCGAAAGTCCGCATTAACACTGGGCTCAGTGAAATGACAAAACTTGCCTATCTGTATAGGCGTAGTCTTAGGGGGGAACGGAAAGGAATGGTTCCCCCCACCGTTTTTTTTTTTAGGGGATGACTTTTTCGCCACTTCAATAAAAAATAATCTATATGAAAGCATGAGAATATGGTAAGTGAGGGAGGGCAAAGCACAGAGGAGGAAGAAGTTAACCCTCCTATATTTCTGTGCATCTTGTGGGGACAGAGAGGGAAGCAGCCTCAAGTGTCAGTGTAGTGTGAGAGCAGCGCTGATTGGTATAGCAGGAGTCAGCAGGAGCTGCTTCATCAATCAGAACACTGCTCACACTCCAGCACACTCTGTATCTGGGGCTGTGTAGGTATCTTTCCCTCCCCTCGTATACCACTTCCCCCATGCTAAGCCCTCAACAGAGAAGAAGAGAAGCTCCTGCCGAATTAATCAGTGACCCCCGCCTCCCCTGTCTGTAGTGGGAGGAACAAGAAGCCAAATGCACCAGACTACAGTAGACAGCGCTCCCCTAGACCTCATCTGGTCAGATATTCTACAATCAGAAAGAGCTAGCATTCACTTTTTTTTCACATTCAAAGAAGCTTTATTATTATAACAGGTAAGATGGTACAAATGAGTAAAGTAGGTGCAGGGGTATAACAACGGGGGTAGCAGACATCGCAGCTGCCACGGGGCCCGGGACCTTAAGGGGCCCGGCCCCGGGGAAGCTGCTGATACGTCTGTTCCTCCTGTGGTTTGGCTCCTGCGCCCACCAGCAGCGAACATAAAAGTTCACTGCCGGTGGGGCGAAGCTGCGGTGTCCAGCGCACAGGCCCAGACTGCAGAAAGGCATGGCCGCCAATTGCCTGGGGGTCAGGCTGTCTGCTCACACAGGGGCCATCTTGATTATAATTTATAGAGAGAGCGGCAGGACATCTGGAAGAGTCCCCAGCACCTTAATATTAAAAATAATACTAAGTACAATAACCGCAAGAAAGAAGAAAAAAAAGGGGGCACGGAGGTCTACCTGTTATCTAAGAAAGGTCTCAACAAGATCTACCTTAATTGTTTATGACAGAAGGAACCATCAGGTAAAAAAGGAAAAACTACAACAAAACTAGGGGGAAGGGGAGAAAAGCCAGTCCCTGCCATTAACGCACCGGCACGTACCCCACAACCCAAGCAGGTTATTGAACCATGCGGTAGTGGTCCGACTTACAGAAGACGAACCAGTCCTCCCAGATCCTTAGGAAGCGTAATGTATCACCATATGAGTCACTCCGTATCTCCTTCCACCTACAAATCCTATGAATCTCTATAAACCAGTCTGTGATTGAAGGGCAGGTAGAGAATCGCCATAATCTATGAATAATTGCCTTCGCAGCATTCAACAGGATAGCTATCAGGCGGTTTTTGAGAGAGCGGCAAGAGCCCTGGACGGCATGGAAAAGTAATACAATCCGGTCATTGTCAAGCCTTTCCCCACTAGTCAGGCTAATGGAATGGACCACCCTGCGCCAGAAAGGCTGCAAAGACTCACATTTCCACCATATGTGCAACATTTTTCCTTCATCTTTATGTCAGCACCAACAGGCATTAGAGACGGTAGGATACAGAGTGTGAAGCAAAGATAGGACCCTATACGATCGGGAGATAATCTTAAAATTTAGCTCTTGTATCTTTATCGAAACAGTTGTCCCTCGTAACTGAACAAATATGTTGCTCCACTGGTCATTAGAGAATTCCCTAGAAAGCTCCTTTTCCCATGCTTTTTGATAAGCAAACTTGGGGGGATCCCCAGTTCGAATTAAAAGACCGTAAATCTAAGAGAGTATGGGTGGGGAATGGGATGTCTGTAAACACCAGATCTCAAATACAGAAGGTGCCCTATGGAAAGATAGGGGTCGCTCATAGGCAGTACAAACGCTACATAGTTGGCAGTAATGCAGTCTGGAGAACTTCCCACATGGAGGAGTAGCAGCCAAAATAGAATATGGCTTAAGAGTATCCCCCATGAATACATCCTTCATCAGTGCAAATCCCCTATTTCCCCCCAGACCCAGCACCGAGGATCTTAGAGCTTCAGGTACACCCGGATTACCTGAGATAGGAGTAAGCGGACCTCCCACCTGGAAATGTGAAGGGATGAGGGATATGCCCTGCAGTTAGCATTATATTTTGCAGGATGAAAGGAGTTGAGTAGAGGGACTTTTTGGGTAACAGACTTGGTGGCAGCCAGGGAATAGCTGCAGTTGGGTAACCAAACATGGCATTTTCAAATTAGACCCATAGTTTAGTGCTGGTATTATGGAAGTGGTCCAGGATTCTCACCGCCATAGCAGCCAGAAAGTACTTTAGGAAGTTTGGTAGAGATAGGCCTCCTTCAGCTCGAGGAGTCATCAATATAGCTTTGGAGATTCTAGGGTGCCTCTACGCCCAAACAAAGTGCATGATTTGTCTATTCATAGAGTGGAGGAATGACTTTGGGAGAATAATCAGGATCGTTTGAAATAAGTAAAGCAGACGGGGCAGAATATTCATTTTCAATATGTTAATGTGGCCTATCCAGGAGAAATCTTTTTTATCCCACCTGGAGAGGTCCATTTCAATGAGATTGAATAAGGAGGAAAAATTAAGCTCAAAAGTTTGTTTAAGATCCAATGGGATGTGGATCCCCAAATATTTGATGGAAGAGGTACCCCACGATAATGGTCGAAAGATGCCCAATCCGGCAACCTCACTCCTACTGGTAAAGTGATATTCCTGCTAACACGTCTGTTGTCCTAATAACCACATGGTTACAGAAAATTTTCCCAAAAGTGCAATAAAGTCTGGAAAATAGATTGGGGAGAGAGAAGAGGCTCTTGTCAAGTAATAAATAAAGAGCAGATCGTCTTGCTAAATACAGAACATTTGGCGTGGTGGTTCCGGCAATTTTGATCCCCTTATTAGAACGTTTATATGCAAGCAACTGATATCTTGGAGTAATGCTCCTATCCCAAGGTGCATATGAACAAGCTTGGAAATGAGGGCAACCCTGCCTGGTATCATTGTGAATAGAGAGCGGGGTAGAGAGTGAGCCATCTTCATAAGGCGGATCGGACCTATCCCAAGATTAGAGAGGACCCCGGTAAGGAAGGACTAGTCCACTCGGTTTCAAAAGGAAGCCATCTCTGCCGTGTCTAAAGATCATAACACTACAAGATAATAGTATTATATAGGGAGCTATTAACGTGATCAATTTGAGGAAAAGTTTTTCAGGGTATTATCCCTGCCTCTCTCATAGTGATCCAATCCCACTTGGTCAAGATGGAAACAGAACTATCCCAGCAATGGTTTAAGTCCGCTGCGCAACAGCTTTTTTTACTATCTTAGCGTCAGTTTTAATAAAAGGAGTTATCAGCCGATAACACAGACATAGAGGTCGGGTCATTTTCCATCCATAGGGATGACCAAGAGTGGAGCTTTTATAAAAATTCCCCGATCAAAAGGTGAATCATTGAGACCCGATTTGACGTTTCCAAGAGTGGCGAGGTAAGTTCCTCACTTATGGTCTTTTAAAAATGGCGGTAAAGCCATCCGAGCCTGTGGTCTCTTTCCCACTGAAGGATCGAACGGAGCGTTGTATGAGCACTAATTGTGAAAAGGGCTCTTCCAGGGACTCTACAACATCTGCTGAGAGGGGGTAGGTCCGTTTTTTGCAAATATAATTGTAAAGTGGCGGTGTGCGCCCCCGGATGGCCCGGTTGCATTGGTTTGGATAAGTAAATAGGTTTAAATTAAACTCCATTGTAAGACATTATAATATTTCCATCTGTTATGGTGCAACGTAGCCGCCCAATTTTGGAGCATTAAAATGAGGGACAAATAAGGAAGCTCTCTTCTCTTCTGCATTAGCGCACATCAGATATCTACCAAGGCTGTTTGCTCCACCTCATATAAAACACAGCCTCTCCGGATTGTGGTGATAACAATTATGGTCCCCCTATTTCCATAAGCGTGATAACCTCATGCACAACTAAATTAAAAAGTCTAAAAGACCATAGTCCTGACCTGGCAGGCTTTTTTGTTGAGATAGTGACTGCGATGTGAAGCCTGTTAATCAGCCAAATGGTAGATTACTAGCAGCCTCTTGCTTCAATCGAGCTCCATGTTTTATTAATATACCTCTCAAAACACACTTCAGCGCCCCACACTGAGTCTGTGGAGTCATATGGTCCTCCCTGTGATTAATCTGAAACTCTTGGATACCAGTCTGGAGGCTCTTGCAGTCAGAGGGCATCCTGTAGAATAGTCTCGTAAAGCTTCCACAAACGGTTGGAATGCTGGAAAGTGCGGGAGACTGAGGTCACAGTGTACTGGAGTATGGTCAGAGTGGATCTTGACATCAATCTCAGCATCTACTGCGTGCGAGAGAAGAGTGTTGGAGAAAAATATAGTCAAGTACGACAATAAATTAAAGTGCGGATTGGAGAAGAAAGTGTAAACCTACACGCCCTGGAAGTCATCAACCGCCACACATTCGATAGTTGCATACCATGCAGCAAGCGCTTAAGTTTGAGAATACGGAAAGAAACTGAGGAGCGCCCCATAGAGGTATCCAGAGAGGGATCAAGGGTTAAGTTAAAGTCGCAACAAAGGATTATTTGCCCCTGAGCGAAGCAAGTTAAGTCATCCAACCCTTTATCTAAAAAGGGGATTTGGCCTCAGGCCATTCATGACTGTACAGAGCTTCTATCCCTAACGCACCCCTGAGGCTACTCTATTATTTAATATGTTCCCCTCACACCATGGGGCTTATAAAAAGTCCCTGACCAGACATCATCTTCAAGCAGCAAAAACGGCGATTCCACGAGATGAAGCAAACCACCCCCCTACCATGCAGGAGTGGGTGAAGAAGATGCTAACGACCCACCGCATGGCGGAATTGATAGCGCAAAGTCCCGACACTGCACAGAAGTTAATTTCTACCTCCTGTCCCTGGATCCTATACAACAGTGTTCCCCAACTCCAGTCCTCACGCCCCACCAACAGGTCATGTTTTATTACGAATATCCCACAGAATGGCACGGACAAATACATTATATCACCTTTGTATCATAATTAAATCAACCCTGTGGCACAGCTAAAGAAAATCCATAAACATGACCTTGTTTGGTGGGGCCTTGAAGACTGGAGAATGGGGACCCCTGCTATACAATTGACTCTCCAAAAATTTGAAAACCCTTCTTGATTAAGGGACTTATCCCGCACAACAGCTTAAGGAAAGAGACTCTTGTTGAAGAATGGGCCCCGAGCTGGGCCACAATTGTGTCCCCCATGGATGTTTCTATGGGAGATCATATGTACTGGGATCCGCATGACCCATTTTGAGCACCTCCTCCCTTCCCTCCCCCCCCCCCTTATTTACTAGATTTGAGATTATTTTGTAGAAAAGACTCCTTCGCCTCCTCAGTGGACCTATGTTGACTTTGCTCTTACTTTTAGTGCCTTATTTATAGAGCCCATCAATAAATATTAACTCAGTGTCTCGAGAATCAGGCACCGGCTGGTTACACTTAATTCCTTTAGAGTACCACTCCAGGTGGTAATACTAGACACCCACCTTTTCCATACAGCACTACTAACCTGAAATTTTTGTTCCCCCCCTCCGAGTGGGCCAATATCCGACTTCAATTGCAGTATTCATTTTCATGTGTATCTGTTAACAAATGATAATTAGTAGTGACCAATCAGTTGCTGGTCCAAATCGATAATACATGTCTCATTGGCCAATACTTTCATATGTGGAATTTATATTGGTTGTGAAAAAAAATGTTAATAAAAAATTTTAAATTGAAAAAAAAAGAAAAGGGGGGATTTGAGTTAGTATTAGGAACATATATTATTGGCTATAGTAAACATGTGACCTTGGAGAATTACATTTTAAAAAGAACAAGCCCTAATCATCATTATCCTAGAGTAAAACATCTAGGAGCCGAGAAGAAAAGGACTTAAGAATCAAGGTGGCAACACCCTTCTGTTTTTTGCAATGGGTTTCTGCAATGGTACCAGGCAGGGTAGTAATCTATTTTTCATGATCCCTGCAAGGGGATTGGTAACAATTCATTTCCTGGAGCATACAATATTGTACCGTGATTTTTGTGCAGATGGAATAAGAAACTACGACCTGTTTATTCAGGTGTGTTTAAAGAGCCCTATAACGTTAAGGGATGAAGTCCTGTAGCATTCACGCATTATAAAGAGGAGTTTAGTAAAACACCGATTGAGAGAGCCCGAATTTAGGAAGTTTATTTAAGCACATTAGGTGTTAATCACATGAATTAAAGGCAAAGTGGAATTGACAGTTCAAAATTCACTTTTTTTGCAGATTTTCATTTTTAATACATTATTCACAAGAATAACGGTAAAAGTGTATCCGGGAAAGTGCAACATAATAATGAAACCCCCAAAGCTTCTGGCTTTTCATGAGATATTCCCATATGATGTGGCCCTAGTTCATTATTTGGCTCAACCACAAGCCCCAGACTTTGAGAGCACCAACTGGATCTCTGGTCCACATTTTCATATACATTTATTTTAGGCCCATTTCAGGTTTGCGGACACCCAAGATGTTCTAAAACTTAATAACACCCCTAAAAAGACCCCCTAGTTGGAAACCTAGCAACCCCATAAGGAATATATCCGGGGTGTAGTGGACTCAAATCGAACCACAAGGGAGTCACAAAAATTATTTAGCGTATTAGGCTGGAAAATGAAAAAATAAATTTTTTTTCCAATCTATCTGCAATTTTAGTTAAAATATTAAATTTTTACAAGGTCCTCCTGGGAAAAAAGCATCCAAAACTTGTTACGCAATTTCATCCAAGTTCGGCAATACCCTAATGTGGGGTAAACTGCTTTTTTGGGGGCATGGCGGGGCGTATAAGGGAGGGAGTGTTATTGGTTTTGGAACGCGATTTTGGTGGGGGCTTCCATTAAAAGCCCTCCAAGTACCAAAACGGGTGTAACCTTCCCAGAATCACCCATTTTGGATTCAGACGCCACATAATAAAGGGGGTTTTATTGTAATTTTGGGTGCACAATTTTTCCCAAAGTTTGTTTTTTTTTGCATTGGGCTTAAAAAGAGGGGAAAACGCATTTCCCCCATTTTTTTTTTGGTTCAATTTTACAGCGTTCGCCTTTTGCAGTTAAATGACGGTTATCTTTCTATGGGAGTCGGACAATTGCAATGTATAGATTTTTATAGTTTTTTTTTGTTTTATTACTTTTAACAATAAAAATAGGTCTAAAAAAAAATTGGTTTTTATGTTCCCGTTCTATAGCCAAAAAGTTTTCAGTTTTCTGTTACGGGCTTTTTTGGGTTTGTTTTTTGGGATGAGTTAACGTTTTTTTAGTACCATTTTGGGGGGTTATGCCGTTTGATCGCTTTTTATTAAGGTTTTTGTGAGGATTTTGAACAAATACGCTTTCCTGGTAGTTTTTTTTTTTTTTTTTTTTTTCAGCGGTCACCATGCGTATAATGACATGCTAGTATTACCGCGGGTCGATACGATTACAGCGATACCCAATTTGTATATTTTTTATGTTTTACTGCTTTTTTCACAATTTAAAAAAAACCCTTTTTTTCAAAAGGGAAAACACGTTTTTGATGTCATATTGGAGCCATAACTTTTTTATTTTTCTGTGTATGGGGTTTAGGGGTTGTTTTTTGCGGGGTAGTGACGTTTTTTTGTAGAATTTTTAGGGGGGCAAGACTTTTTGAAATTTTAAAACCCTTTTTTTTTGGGAAAGGGAGGGTGAAGAAAATACTGCAACCTGTGGTTTTTTATTTTTTATTTTTAACGGCTCACGTGAGTATCCGGGCAAGTTAGTGTTAATCCCTGGGTCGGAACGATTCGGGGATACCCTTTTTATTAGTTTTTTTTTAATTTTTAAAAAAACTTTTAAAAAAAAAAAAAAAAAATGTTTTTATTGTGTTTAAATAATATTTTTGCTTTGCTTTTCTAAGCCTAAAAATATTTTATTTTTCCCTATACAGAGAGTTTTTTTTACTTTTTTTTTGCGGAATGAATGACGTTTTAATTGGTACAATTTGGGTTTTAGAGTTTAGTTTTTTTTATTCCATTTTATGTGCGCAGGATGTGCAAAAATCGCAGTTTTGTGACTGTTTTTTGTTTTTTTTTTTTCGGCGTTTACCCCTAGGGTTAATTAAATGACAGATTTTGGGTGGGTCGTTACGCACGCGGCGTACCAAAAAATGGGTATTTATTTATTTTTTGATTTTTTGGGGGATTGGTATTTGTAAAGGGGGGGGAAAAGGGCGGTTTTTTTTCGTGTTTTTAAAATTTTTTTTTTTTGTTTTTCTTTTTTATTTTCCATTTTTTTTTCATTTCCCAGTGGGGGTTTGTAACAGCAAATTCCATGGGGAAAAGCAATCTTAGATTGCTGTTTGAATTTGGAGGCCGTGCACAGCGTTCTGTTGGGGACAGGTCGCCAGGCGTACGTCACCATGCCCCCAATGCATTGGGGGGAGGTGAAGTCCCAGATACCCCGGGTGCTTTCACAAAGCTCCGGGGGGGCCCGGTAAGGGGAAGGCGAGGCATCTGGCCGCTGTGCGCCGGATCGGGGGCGCAGGGGTCACTCCTGTGCCTGCGGCTTTTTTATCGCAGCCATGACAGGGTGCGGGGAAGAATTAACACCCGCCCCGGAGCTCACTCCGGCCCAGGGGATGGGGGATGAAGCTAGCGGGAAATTTACCTGGTTCCATGTCGCGATCGTCGAGGCTTGCCGCAAGATCCCGGACTTGCTACGCCTTTGCGGGAAGTCCTTCCCTCTAGGGCGTTGATAGTCCAAAGTCGGGGGGGTTAAGAAGCACCAAAAATAAACCACCTACCGTATTTTTTTGGCTTTGAGACCACCATTTTCCCCCCAAATTTGGGAGGAAAATGGTGCGTCTTAGAGTCCAAAAAATACAGTAACCATTGCTTGGTAGGAGATAACACTGGTGCAGTTGGGTCAAACGCAGTAAGCCAGAGCTGGAATTTCAACTGGGGGTAGGCCCAGAGCAGCAGTAAAAGCTGGTAGGTCAGCAGGGAAACGGAAGGTCACCAGAGAGTCTCTATGTCTGACTTGGAGGGCAAACGGGAAGTCCCATCGGTATTGTATGCGCCTTTCCTGGAGCAGGATGAGCAGGGGTTTGAGAGCAGAGCGCATACGCAAGGTTCTTCTACTCAAATCAGGATAGAGACCAATCTTGGTGTTTTCGTACATGACAGTCTGCATGAGACAGGTTTTTCACAAAATCTCCTCCTTGACATTACAAAGGTGGATCCTGCATATGACATCTCTCACTCAAGCTGGATCTTGACTCTGTGGACAGAGAGCCCTAGGAGCGCAGTCGAATTCTATGAAGGTGTCAATTGGTCTGCCCAGAATGTGAATGAAGATCTTGGTCAGTGTAGGAATGAGATCAAAGGTGCGATCTCTCCAGACAGGCCACGCAGCCTGATATTGTTGCATCTATTGCGGTTCTCCAAGTCATCGAGCTGGGCCGCTAATTGGTTCTGGCGCTCAATTTGAGAAGCGAGAGATGCCTGAAGGGTGTTTATTGTGAGATTTGTAGAGTCTTGCACTTTCTCCAAGTGTTGACATTTGTTCTGCAGTTCGACTACTGCAGACTGGACCGGTTGCAGATCCCGAAGCCATGCTTCTTGAAGATCCTAACCTAGCTGTAGCATGTCTGTTTTAGATGGTAGGAGCAACAACAGGGCCTGGAGCTCCAGGTGTGCTGCCAGTGCCAGGAATGCATCTTCAGGTTGAGGCAGGGTCGCCGACCTACTGGGAGCCCCTAGCAAGGAAGATGAAGAGGCATAGGTTGGTATATTAGGGCTTGGTGGATGGGGGTTAGGGCTACTTCCCCACGTAGGAGTTCCTGGGTTCAAGATCCAGGTGTCGCCATGAGTAGTTGGGGATTGCTGGTCCATTTGTCGGGAAAAGATAGCTGCCCCCTGTGCAGAAGATATCGAGATGAGCATTCACTTTTAACCGGGTGGCACAGTAACTTTGGACGTGGGAATAGAGCCCCACCTTATGTATCTAACCAAGCAGCAAAACACGAGTCAAGACATATTTTTATACTCACACCACTGTATCACATGGTGTTCCAAGGAGTTCCTGAAGGATTGTGGGCAGTGTCTAAAACAGACATAGGAGTAATGAATGTTACGGCAGTAAAGGTTAACCTAAAATCAGGGTGTACCCCACCCCAAATTCACCAGAACCCACTCAGGTTGATGCAATCAATCTACAAGTAAATGACTTAGTTAAAGCCAAGGCTACTGTTCCTTACAGATTAGATTTGCCTGAAGGCAACTAATACCATTTTTTCCTAAAACGGGATAATTACACACCCCATTTCACACCCGGCCGCTACAGGCACGTTTCACACACCGGTCAGATAACCACTTACACCCCCCAAATCGCTAAGGGACGTTACACAAACCGGCTCAGCTACGGGGCCCTTACACACACGCGGCCAGCTACAAGCACGTTAACAACACCTCAGCTCGGCACATTACACCAAGGCTCGCTACACGTGTTACACACCACGGCTCCCGCTAACCGCACGTTTCCAAACCACGGGTCAGCACTGCACGTTTCACCAACCAGGGTCGACAGGACGTTTCACACCAGGCTAGCACAGGCACGTTTTTTAAAACCGGCTCGTACAGGCCCATTACACACCGGTCAGTTCGGAGTTACACACACACGACTCAGCTACGGCACATTACACCCACGACTCGTACAGGACATTACACACACAGACTCAGTAAGGCAAAATTACAACAACGGGTCAGACAGGGACGTTTCACACACAACGGCTCGCACACACATTTCACAACAGGTCCTACAGACGTTACCACACGCGGGACAGCTCCGACGTTACACACACCCCCGGCTAGTAAGCAGTTACACAACACAGGTAGTAAAACACTTTTTCACACACAGGGGTCAGCTACAGAACGTTACCCACACACGGCTCGCTAAGCACATTACACAGCAAAAGGCTCAGCTAAGGCCGTTACACAGACAAGGTCGCACAGGACATTACACACACAGGGTCAGCACAGACACTTAACACACCGGCTCAGTACGGACATTACACCACACGGCTAGCTACAGGCATTTTCACCAAAAAAGGCCACCACGGCCATTACACACAGGTTCAGCTACAGGCACATTTAAAACACAGGCCAGCTACAGACATTACACACGGCTCAGTAAAGGCACATTAAAACGGCTCAGTACAGACATTACACACACGGGTCCTACAGGCACATTACACACAGTAAAAACCCGATGTTAACACAAGGCCGTCACGCCTTACACACACACGGCTCAGTACAGCACGTTACACCCAGGCTCAGCTACAGGCACGTTTAAAACCCGGGGGCTCAGCTACAGGACGTTCACCCACACGGCTCGCTACAGGCACATTACACACACGGGTCAGTTCAGGCACTTACCACAACGACCAGCTACAGGGGACATTACCACACACGACTCCTACACCATTAACACACCGGCTCAGCTACAGGGCCCTTACAACACCGGCTCGTACAACATTACACAGACCGGTAGCTACCGCACGTTAACACAGCGGGGACAGCTACACCACGTTACACACCAGGTCAGCTACACGCACGTTACAAACCGGCTACCTACCGCACGTTACACACAAAAGGTCAGCTACAGACACGTTACCCACCACCCAAATCAGACACGTTACACACAACGTCAGCTACGGCACTTACACACACAGTCGACAGGCCGTTACACAGACACGGCCCGCTACAGGCACGTAACACACACGCTCGCTACAGAACATTACACACACACGGCTCAGCCCGGGAAAAACAACACACCTCGCTCAGGCACGTTACCACAAACGGTCGCCCCAGGCACATTACACAAACGGCCAGCTACGGCACATTACCACACAGGGTCGCACAGGACATTACACAAACGGCTCAGTAAAAGGGACATTACACCACACAGGGACTCGCTCACGCAGTTCCAACACCTCAGCATAGGCACGTTACCCACTACACCTTGCTAGCTAAATAATCCTGTCATTATGCTTGACCCTCCCTCCTTTTGCTCACACAGGTCCTGGGAGTACACAGCAGTTTCGGCTCCTGTCCTGCAGGTGGAGGTATCTGTGGTAACCGGACCCTGCAGCCTGATAAGGTAAGAAGAGCCCCGACCACCACAGTAGACAACACTATAATAAAATAAATTCTCCAAAATAGAACTTGTCTAATAAATTTTGCCCCCCGTGTTAAGCCCATTATACCCAATTTAAATTCGGCCCCCTTTTTATAT
>JAODAL010058478.1:0-22066 GCA_025379985.1 Phyllomedusa bahiana
CCCAAACCCTTTAACAATTTCCCAAATCTTATCTTCCTACAACGTTGTACTCTTGACACAAAGGTGCAGAGGACTTTAGTAAGAGACTGTTGAGTTATAACAGCATCAGAACCACCAGCTACTGAAAAAAAATTTCTCCTTTTTGCTGCTGGTTGGGTAAAATGCCTTCTAAATTTTTGGGCCACATGTGTAAAAACTGTCTGGGTCTAAGACTGTCTTTGTTTCCCATAACAACCAGACTTCCCCTTTAATTTTTCAGAGCACTATATGAATTGAAAGGGTAATTCTGATTGATTGCTATGGGCAACAAAGAAAGTCTTAGACCTAGACAGTTTTTATACATGAGACCCTTATTTTTTCTGTATCAATAGGAGAAAAACAAAGTTCTAAAATTAGCTCTACTCCTTCCTTCAACCATTTTTATCCCATTGGTTAAACTTGATGGACATAAGTCTTTTTTTAACTCCTTAACTGCCGCCCTCCGACTTTAGACATCGGCTGGTGCAGATCGTTCGTCTGCAGCAACGTCTTAAGACGTTGCTGCAGACATCGGAGTTTGCGGCTCCTGTTGCTGCAGCTGCGCTGAGATCTGGGCTGTACTACACAGCCATGATTCCAGTGCAGCTCCTGCAAGCAGAGGGGAATGGGGGAAGCTCCGCTCGCCGATTCTATAACCCTTTGATTTGGGCGGATCGTCACCGCAGCACAATCCAAGGGTTTCCCTGCTCTGACCCAGTGACCCGACAGAGCCCAGGAAATGGCTGCACAGTCAGCCCTGGGGACCTAGAGTAGCCCCAGAGCTGTCTGTGTATCAAGCCAGTGACCAGGACAGACTGTGTGCTGTCCTGTAAAATAAAAATGTAAAACAGTTCTCCTTTCCGGAGATTTAAAAAAAAAAAAAAAGTAAAAAACAATCCAGAAAAAGTTGTAAAAAAGAATAAAAAAATAAATTATACAATAAAAATAAAATTTAATAAAAAATAATTGTGCATATGTTAAACACAAAAAAAAAAACTACACATATTAGGTATCCACACGACCATAATAACCTTTAGAATTAATCTAAACAAGTTATTAAGTGTGAAATGTGAATGGTGTAAAAAAAAAATTAAAAAAAACAAAAAAAAATAAAAAATTTTAAAAAATCTGCCATTATTTATAAGTAAACTTAAACTATTCCCCCATAAAGTACAACTTGTCTCGAATAAAACAAGGCCTCATACAACTGCGTCATTGAAAAAATAAAAAAGTTACAACTGTTGAAACGCAAGGAGGCAAAAACTAAAAAAAAAATTCTGGTCATTAACTACTTTTCAGCCGTTTGGTTTAAGGGGTTAAACTGTTCAACTGTTAAATTGAAGCAGTTGTCCAGTTTATATATAAAAAATAATTAAGAAACCAGTGGTTGACGCTTTTGGCCATGATGAAGGGGTAATACCCCGAAACGCGTCGCTGCTTATTCTACCTGTGCTTGCTTGCTTAATTTTAATGGATGCTGCAATAAAAGTTTGAAATTTTACCACTGGCCATTGGATTGCTGGACAACTTTTTCTTCATTGCAACTGGAGGTCACACAATGACCTCCCGGTTGTATATGATTTAGTACTCTCAGGCCTGTCCCAGAAGCGGACCCTGACAGTATGAGTGACATCATCATTCATCCTAACGTGCTGTAATGTATTATACCAGCGATCTAACGATTGCTGAGTCCCAAAGTGGGACAAGTGAAAAAGTAAATTAACAAATAAATTAATAAAATTGTGAAGAAAAAAAAAAGTACTATAAAACACGTACACTGCCTTTTACCCATTATAAATGCTTATCATTGAAAAAAAATGAATTAATAAAAAAGTACACATATTTGGTATCACAACATTCATAGGCAGCTAACCTTTAAATCTGTCATGTAATTTGACCTGCACGATGAATGCCGTAAAAAAATAAATGCTAGAACTGTGATTTTTGTTCATCCTGTTCCACATAAAATGGAATAAAAAGCGATAAAAAGTCATATAAATCCAAAAATAGTACCAATGAAAATGTCAGTCTGTCCCACAAAAAAAAAGCCCTGACAGCTCCGTTTACAGAAAAATGAAACAAAAATTATTAAGTTATGGCAATCAAAAGACAGTGATGCATAGGCATTGTTTTACACGATAAAAACTTTTTTATTTTTTAAACAAAATAAAAAAAAATACAAACTGGATATCGCCATAATTACATTGTCCAGCAGAGTAACATGTCATTTATACTGCACGGTAAGCCCTGCAAATAATAAAAAAATAATTTAAAAATACTAAAATGCCATCTAAAATTGATTGAAAGGCGATCAAAAAGTCATGTGTCCCCCAAATGATCTTACAAAACAAAGCCCCTACACAGCTCCGTATACATACAAATAAAAAAAGCTATGGCTCCCAGCGAAAAGCAATGCAATAGGGTTTTTTCTTTACTAAATGAAAGTGCTTTTATATCATCAAAACAGCAAAACATAAATATATAAATTTGGTTTATATATCATATCGTAATCATATCGACCTGCTGAGTAAATTTAACATTAAATTTATACTGCTCGATGATCGCTGCAAAAATAAAAAATCATGATTGCTAGATTTTGTTCATTCTGCCTCACAAAAACCTTGATAAAATGTGATCAAAGCACCTTATGAACCCCATAATGTCTACTCATCCTGCAAAAATCTAGCCCTTAATTGTGAACAAATACAGAAAAATAAAACGTTATAGCTGTCAAAATAGGACAACGCAAAATTTTACAATCACAATTAGAATGTGTAAGAGTAGTACAAATAAACTATATAAAATTTATATCATTGTAATTGTATCAACACCCATAGTAAGTTTATCAAGTCATTTATATCGCATGGTGAATGTTATAAGAATGAAACAAAAACAAAAAAACAAGCGGGATTGCAGGGTTCCTTTTTTTCATTTTTGACATGTCACTTATCTCCCCGTGTGTACAATACGATCGTTCTCTATGAGAGCTATGGATTACTGTAATTGCGGCGTGCATCTCGCCGCATACTAAGCGCAATACGTGACGAAATTCGTCTGCAATTACGCCTCAAAATAAGCCGTGTGAACATACCTAAAACTAACTGTGAAACAGCTGTGGGCCCAAAATTCACAATACACCCACAGATAAGTTCTCTGAGAGGTGTTGGGACCAAAATGAGGTGACTTCTGGAAGGATTCACCTGATTTGATACTTTGGGGGCTGTGCAAATGTGAAATGGCACCCACTAAAATCTGTGTTCCAAATGCTAAATAGCACTCTTTCCCTTATATGCCCTGCCATGCACCCAAACAGTAGTTTACACCCACAAATAGGATATTGCCAAACTTGGAAGAAATTGGGTGATAAATTAGGTGATTTTGGAATACCATTTTTACCAACATTCCTTGTGAAATAAAAAATGTTGTGCTAAACCTGTGCATAATTAGGAAAAATGCAATGGCCCAAGGCTAAAAAAAATCTGTTTAACACCTGTGGGGTCAATTTACAAACCTGAAATGGTGTCTAAAAAATGCTAATGAAGATGAGAACTCAGAATCCGGTAAGTGCTCCTCCTATTCTGGGGCTTGTGTTTGAATCAAATAGCACACTAGGGCCGCCTATGGGATATATCTAAAGATGGCAGAATCAGGATAATCAATTTTGAATTTGCTTTTCTTTGTTTATAATTACTGTGTTCCAATAAAATTTTTTATTAAAATTAAAAATCTGCAAAAAAAAAAAAAAATACATTTTGAAATGTCACCTCCTTTGTGCTTTAGTTTCTGTGTAACACCTAAAGGGTTAACAAACTTTCTAAGTGTTTTGAATACCTTGAAGGATCCATCTTAGACTCGTTTATGGCGGTGTCTAACATGTAGGTCCCTCATAGCCCCCTCCGAACTGGAATGGTCCCTAATAATCTGTGTTGCAAATTTTCTTGAAACTGTTAAAATTTGCAACTAAATTTAAAAGCCCCCTCATGTTTCTAAAAAAAAATGGGATGTTTAAAAAATGATGCCAGCATAAAGTAGACTAATGGTAGATGTTAATTATTTATTATTATGTTTGGTATTATTGTCTGTTTTACACGATGGCATTTTTAACTTTAAAAATAGCAATTTTTTCCAAATTTTCACCACATTTTGGTATTTTTCACAAATAAAAAAGGATTGTATTGACCAAAATTAATTGCTAATCTTAAAGCTTGGTCCTTAATGAGCTATATGATCACACTCATTTGACTGCTTATTCAAGTTGAATATACCTGATATCTAAGACATGGAATTATGAGGTTTACTTTGCATTGGAAAAGTGACTTTTGGAAACCTTTTTGGGAAGTTTGTTTAACCACTTAGATGTCAAGAGCAGTTTAATTGCAGAACAAAGCTGTTACATGAGAGAGGTTTCCTCCCCCTATATCATTCACTTTATGATGTAGGCCTTTGGTAGAATGTGAAAAAAATGTAGTAAATATACACTATGCCACAATACAGAAGTACTACAATATAGTGTACAAGTTATTGTATCTTTGGTAGTTAAATACCCTGTGATGGCTCACCCTACACTAGACGCTAGCCCTATAAGTGTATCAAGGACACCAAAAGAACTGTATAGATATCAACAACAAATATAAATACATGCAACTGGTGTCCCAAAACAGATTGTGTCCTGACACGTTTCCCCTCTATGAAAGTCAATGATAGAGATTCATCAGGGGACATGTAAACTCCAGAAAGCCTGGCAGCATCTTTATCCCCCACACGCATCTTGTGTGGAAGTGCTGTCTGGAGTTTCCATGTCGCCTGATGTACCTCTATCATTGATTTTCATAGAGGGAAAATGCGTCGGGACACAATCTGTTTTGGGACACCAGTTGCATGTATTTATATTTGCTGTTTAATAGTGATGAGCGATTACGTCGACTATCGTCATCGGGTCGATAGTGGATATCGTCAATTATCAGGACGCTATCCGATAGTCGTTAATAGATTATCGAAGATGACCATTAAAGTCTATGGGAGAGGAACAACACCTTCATTCCTACACCCAAACAGGGCTGGAGAAGCTGGAATTAACATCCACAACAGTCAAATGGATACGTGCTACATCTTAGGCAACACACTTAGGTTATAAAAGTCACAGAAAAAAAGTCACAGACCATTCACTATCCCTGTCTTGTACCACAGCATGACCCTTAAACCTGCATGACCCACAAATTAAAAAGTGCCAGAAGGCAGTATTATTTGAACCATCATTTTACTTGAACTGGACATTGATTATCCATGTCCTGGGCCACAGCATGAGCCCCGAACCTGCATGACCCCCAGATTAAAAAAGTGCCGGAAAAAGCAGTCTTTCAACCACCATTTTAGTTGTACTGGACATTGACTATACCTGTTCTGTACCACAGTATGAGCCCCAAACCTGCATGACCCCCAGATTAAAAAAGTGCCGGAAAAAAGAGTCTTTCAACCACCATTTTAGTTGAACTGGACATTGACTATACCTGTTCTGTACCACAGTATGACCATTAAACCTGTCTGACACACAGATTAAAAAGTGCCGGAAAAAGGAGTCTTTCAACCACCATTTTAGTTGAACAGGACATTGACTATACCTGTCCTAGATAACCTACATCTGTTCAATTCTTCCTGTACCTCCCTTGTACAATTCAGAGGAATATATGTATCAGCTATTTTGTGAATGCCAGTTTTTTAGTAGTTTAATTCTAGAAAACACATTTTTAAAATAGGATGGAATCCCACCACATCTTTGTTTCTCTTTTTTAAATGTATTAAATGGGCTTGTCTCACTACAGGGATTGCTAGCTATGTTAAAGATCTTTCAAAAACAAGTCATTTTGCAATATGTGTCCATTAACAGTGTCCTACCTATTCCTGTTTCTGACAGCTCCATCACCTTTGAGCCACTCTTGACAATTGTGAAGAACAAATGTCTGTTAGAAACCACATTTTTTACAATAGGACCTGTAGTATAGCTGCATTTTACAGCAACATGCCCCCAAAAATTCAAAACATGACCCTTGAGCCACTTTTGACAATTGTGAAGAACAAATGTCTGTTAGAAACCAACATTTTTTAGAATAGGACCTGTAGTATTGCTGCATTTCAAAGCAGCGTGACCCAAAAAATTAATAAAAATGACTTCTCAGCCACTGTTAAAAATTGTGATGGAGAAATGCCACTTAAAGCCACATTCTCGTTTCCAAAGGACATATTATAGCTGTATCTCACAGCAACATGACCCCAAAACCATTGACAATGCAAAAAATTTCTAAAGATAAGTGAGTAAATGGAATACGGTGTTGTCATGAAACCTTGCTGTCTTTTACAGTCTCCTCACAGCAAAACCAGCAAAATGAACTGTTGGGAAAAGAGAATAAAAATTGCAGTAAGAAATGATCATTTTAAAAAAAAGTTTTCAAGAGGACCATTTCTGTTTGAAGAGGAATGTGAAGTAGACCGGCAACTAGTCGGTGAACTCGGCAATTGGGGCCACAACATCATCAGAGATCCATGCCTGATTAATATTTATGAAAGTAAAACAATCCACAATAACTGTTGAAAGTCGGATGCGTTTGTCTGGTCTGTAATGACTCCTCCAGCTGTGCTGAAGGTCCGCTCAGATATGACGCTGGCTGCTGGGCAGGACAACACCTCTATGGCGTGACGAGCGAGCTCAGGCCATTCATCCATTTGGATACCCAGAAGTCAATAGAGACCGGAACACATCCAAAAACATCGGTGTTGAGACGCAGATAGTCGTGCACCATGATCTTAAGCTGGTCTCTGTGTGTTGTTTGTGTGCCCTGCATTACATGCGTTGGTGAGGTGGTAAATAAAGATTTCCAGAAGTCACCCATTAGGCTTCTGCCACATTGCCTGCTGCTGCTGCTGCTGCCGCTACGGCTACTTGGCACTCTAATGCTGTCACGTCGCTGATGTTGTTCCACCGTGACATTTGAGGAACGTGAAGCAGACGAAACAGATGTCTCCAGTTGATCAATCAGCAAGGTCTCCATTTCCTGCATTTTACTCTCTATTTGGGTGGGTTGGAGGAAAGTAGGACTAGGAATTGATAGTTTTCAACAAACTATCATACAAGTGCGCTATCTGCGCCAAACTGAGATTCAATGAGCGCAATAAAACTATTCAGAAGTTACACGGATGAGAAAATGCGTTTTTTGCAGCAATGACAAACGAGAACAGTTGCTAGAAAACTTTTCTATCAGAATTGTCGTACAACGTGGCTATTTGAAAAAAACTACTGCCGCACCACGTGCAATACAGCTATTTAAAAGTAATACAGATAAAAAACGGTGATTTTTGCACCAATGAAATACACCAACAGTAACTACAAAATTTCTGTATTCAAATTTAAGTACAAGGTGGCTATGAACACAACTGGGCCGCACAAAAGTAAAAAAAAAAACACCTATTTGAAATGTGTATGGATAATAAAAGGTGGTTTTTGCACCTATGAAATACACCTGCGGTGACTAGAAAAGTTCTGTATCCTATTGTAAGTACAAAGTGGGTCTTTGAACAAAACTGGGCTGCGCCAAAGTGAAAAAACACGTAATTAAATTGTGTACTGATAATAATAGGTGGTTTTTGCACCTATGAAATACAACAGCAATTACTAGCAAATTTCTGTATGGTAATATAAGTACAAGATGGGTCTTTCAACAAAAATGGCCTGCGCCAAAGTGAAAAAAACCTAATTAAATTGTGTACGGATAATAAAAGGTGGTTTTTGCACCTATGAAATACACCTGCGGTGACTAGAAAAGTTCTGTATCCTATTGTAAGTACAAAGTGGGTCTTTGAACAAAACTGGGCTGCGCCAAAGTGAAAAACACGTAATTAAATTGTGTACGGATAATAAAAGGTGGGTTTTGCACCTATCAAATACACCTGCAGTTACTAGAAAAGTTCTGTATCCTAATATAAGTACAGGCTGCACAAAATACAAGGTACTATTTCACCAAAAACTGGCCAAAAACTGTTAATAAAAAGCCATTTCAATGAATGTTCACATCAGTCTGAACTTCACAATTTACACTCTCCTTTCAAAAGCCTGCCAGCCTGTCTGTCTGTGTTCGCCTGCGCCCCTTGCCACCCCCCCCCCCCCCTCTTACCCCGTGGCTGTACAGCACTAGATGCTTCTTTCAAACTCTCAGCCTAACTGACTAAAAACTGAAATTCTCTAATCTACCTATGTTCTAATCTTCACAACTAAAAGCATAGTTGTCTCTGTGAACAAAGAAAACTGTGTCGCTGAGCTGTCTTCAGGAGAAAGCTGACAGACGTCCTGCTCTTATGAGACACAGACACACACTGATGCTGAACAGGAAGGGCTGTTCTATGTAAAACGAGGTCATGTGATTTTTACAGCCAATCACAACCATACACATCACAGTAATGACGTTGCACACCCAGCTCACCCTGCTCTATTCTCTAAGCTGATTTGCTGGCCGCCAAAATGACAGGAAGCGCCGAAAATGGCGCGATATTAATAGATTATGCGCAGATTCTCACCTAAATTATCGCGTGATCGGAAAATTCCGATCAACCTATAAACCGTGCCGATTTCAAATTTGTCGATTATAATCGCTCAATACTACTGTTGATATCTATACAGTTCTTTTGGTGTCTTTGATACATTTATAGGGCTAGTGTCTAGTGTAGATTGAGTCACCGAGAGGCTGGGCCGCCTCTTTCGGAGTGATTACTCTGCCTGATTAGATTGCCATTATACCAAGTTTTTTAAATAGGGATCGAAAGAAGGACTCCCCTTTTTGCTTAAAGCGTAGTTCGCCGATTCTATACTCTCCTTTCTAACATGTGCTTTAAAGTTTCTTACATATTCTTAGCAGGATTATATGCTTGCCATGTTTATTATGACATGTCTCCCTTTAAAGGAGGCACCATCTGAGACCACCGAACCTAGAATGCTGTACTCTTATTAATAGTTTTAACAAAGTATATATAGGTAAGCAGAAGTATATTTGCATCTGTATATATTGCAAGACCTTACTTCCGCTAAATCACTTGCTTGTGTAGTTTGCCATTATAGGGGGTCTTTCGAGGATATGTTTACAGTATATTAAAAGGACAGTTTTTCTAACCAGATTATTTTTAACACAGGCAAATTTATCTTGGCTTGAACGTGACTTGGATCTTCTGAACCATGAGTTATTACTAGAGATGGGCGAATCGATTCTAACGAAGTGGAATTCGTTTAGCATTTCAGAAAAACTTCGATTCTGAATGAAGTCGAAGTTTGGGGTGATTCGCGGGAACGAAGCGTGTTTTTGATTGATAAAATGGCTGCGAGTACATGGCGTTACATGGGGCAAAGAAGTCTGGGAGGAAGAAAGGCGTAGCCTACATGATATGTGCAGAGATGAAGTCAATCAGAGACCAGCGGGATTCTGTGACGTCACCGCACTATATAAGTCCGGGCGCGACGTTGGCTGCTCACACTCCTCTCACTGTGCTGTGTAGGGAAGTTGTTGCCGCTGCTGCTTATGATATCTCATACTAAAGAACTCACTTTTTTACAGCGATTTTTGGGGGGTGTCACAGCTTGTCTCAGAGACTGCTTCTCTTACGTTCTAATTCTGATTTTGTGGGGTATTGGAACTGAAGTCCAGTGTGCGTCCAATTCAGCTGCATATACATTTTAATGCTATCTGCTCAGTTCTTGAGCACATTGAATATCCAAGGGTTATCTAAGCCTTTTCCTGTTGTATTCAGTTAAAGAAACAGTATTTTTACAATCCAAATACCACTTAAAGGAGTTGTCTCATTACAAGCTTTCAGTCTACCTCAGTGTCTGGCAGCAAAGGATTTTTGAATTGAGGGGCGTGCTTCTTGTCTGCCTCTTCTCCTCCCTCTTCCCCACTCCCCTCAGCACACAGAAAGCTCTCCTCCATAACTTCTATACAGCAGGGGGAAGGCGAGGGGGTTTGCTACCAGGGTTAACCCTGTATGTGCCTGCCTAGGTCTGCTGCAGGCTGCTGGATCACAGCTGAGTCAGGAGGCAGGAGAGGACTGATCTATGAGTGTGGAGAGGACTGTGAAGCTGTGTATGCTAATAGCAGAGCAGGGGGGATGCAAGTGTTCCTATACCCCCTGCTTAGCATACAACTCTCCATCTCAAGCAACAAACAAACAAACCCTGTCAGAACAGACACAGGGCAGCTGTGAAGTGAGTTACTATAATCACCATGTGTCACTAGTACAGCAGAGCAGGAAGGGGTATGAACCGTTCACATGCTCCCCTGATCTGTTCTATTAATATAGTCAAAGCTCCACAGATACATCATGATTATAGTAAAACACTTCACTGCTGTCAGCCTCACCTCTGCTCTCCTCAATCTGTGTAGAGAGCAGGAGGGAGCAGGCACACACAAGGTTAATCCACACAGACACAGACGCCAGAGCCATCCCCCTCCCTTCCCTACAGAAGCATACTGTGCTGGAGGGGCTCTTTGCTCTTACCTGTATTCAGAAACAGATGAGTCATCAGTAATGACAGCCAGTGAGATAAAGATCAACAGGTCAGCTGCTATAGGGATTTCAGGAGCTGATGTACTACTTCATTTTGAGGGATAACTCAAAATCAGTAGGACATTTGTAATGAACATATATTGCAAAGCTGCTTGTTTTTTAAAGATCTTTTAATTAAAACCCAATCAATGTAGCGAGACAACCCCTTTAATTTTTGGTTGCTCATTTCTTTTGCGCAATTTAGATCCAGGGGTTAATTAAGCGTTCTTCTGCTGTTGTGGTCACTAAAAGAAATGTTCCTTTTCACCGCCAAAAAAGAAATTTTGCCTGTAGCATAATTCATATCCGAAGGTTAATTACTAATTTTTCTGTTGTTGTGTTATGTAAAATACACGACATTTTAACAAGCTACAAAGCTGGTAATTTTTGGCAGCACAATTCTTTTGCGCAATTTACATCCAAGGGTTAACTAAGTATTTTTCTGCAGTTGTACTTAGTAAAATAAACCGTCTTTTTCAACACCAAAATATATAAAATTTTCCTGTAGCCTAATTCATGTCCGAAGGTTAATTAAGCCTGTTTGTGCTTTTATATTCAGTAAAATACACAGTGTTTTTTAAACGGCACATTCAAGTCAATTTTTCCTGCCCATTTATGAACCAATTTATATCCAAGGTTACCCAAGCTTTGTTAGTGGTTCATTTGGAGTCAAATACAGGTTGTTGTATTAACATATACAGATACTTCATCAAACAGTGTCTGTACCATTTTAGAACAAACAGTATGTCAGACAGAAAGGTGGCAGGCTCTTCACCTGCGAGTGACAGTGGCACAAACATTCCTGGAGCAGGCCCAGGTCACAGCACAGCAAGGGGACGTCGCAGCAGGGGTGACTCGGTGAGGCCAGAATTGCCGGTGTCATCTAGCGGCCATGTGCTGACCAGCAACCCAAGGGTTCTTGATTGGTTGACTAGGTCATCCACTTCCTCCCAGATGACATCTGACAACCCCAGCCAAGAGTCAGTGGGAACGTCAGACACAACCCTTAGTTGGCATGGCCCGGGAGCGGGTCAGCGCCCCTAACTGTGACTCAACCCGCCTCTGTCCCATCCGGTTCCTTCAGCCAGAGATCTACTATGTGGTCTGGGCTCAGCGCCATTATATAGCGGGGATGAAATATTTGAGAAGGGCAGTCAGCAGCTACTTGGCAGTGAAGGAATGGGGCCAATATCCCCTGCTTCTTGCAGTAGGCGGCAAAGTATAGATGTGGAGAGTGGCATGGAGGTCATGTTGTGAGGGTCAGCCTCTGCATACCAAGACCGGTGATGAGGACAGCAGTGACGATGAAACACAAATCGAAGATGATTTAGCCGACCGCACTTGGGAGCCGGTGAAGCAAGGGATTCATCATCGTCAGAGAGACTTCACTTGCGCGTCAGGCAGCGGCGCATCCAGCAAGGGGGTTGTGGGCCATGAGTCAGCAGGTAGCAGCAGTGTGGGGTCGGGAGCCAAGTGCCCACGGGGTAGAAAACCCGCTTCGCAGTCCAAGAAAGTAGCGGCACAGGGGCTCAGCGAGGCACGGTGGCAGTAGTCACTCAGTGCGGAGCGTTGGCGGTAAAATCAGATACTCGGCAGTGTGGCAGTTCTTTGCTAAGACACCAGAGGAGCCGAATATGGGTATATGTAGATTCTGTGGGCAGAAAGTGAAGCATGGCCAGGGAGCTAACGTTGGCACCACGGCCCTGCGTCAACACATGCAGCGTCACCATCCGTGGCCTGGGAAAACTGGCTCAGATGTTGATGGTTCATCCTGCCGCCGCAGCTGCAGCAGCGCCAAGTGGCACGCATGCCATTGCAGCCAGTCAAGGCTCCACCACCTCTGCAGAAGGGAGCTGTTTCTCTTTGCCATCAGCTCCCGGTCCAGATGCTCCTGCTCCTCACTACTCATGGCGCCAGCAGTCGTTCAGCGAGGCGATTTCAAAGAGACAACAGTATGCGTCCAACCATCCCAAGGTGCAGAAGCTGACCGTGCTCCTGTCCAAGTTGTTGGTACTGCAGTCCCTCCCTTTCCAAATGGTGGACTCTGCGCCGTTCAGAGAACTAATGGCTTGTGCCGAGCCGAGATGGAGAGTTCCAAGCCGTAATTTCTTTTCCAAAAAGGCAGTACCAGCACTTCATAAATATGTAGAACAGAAGACCTCGAGCTTATCGATTTGATTCAAGGTGCACGGCAGCACGGACGTCTGGAGCTGTAACTACGGTCAGGGCCAGTACATGTCCTTTACGGCCCACTGGGTGAATGTGCTTCCTGCCCAGGCACACCAGCAACTTGGACAGGAAACGCCGCTTTCTCCTCCACGTTGTCAAACTGCGGCACCTGCGCCAATGTCCGCCTCCTCCTCCACCCCACCATCTTCCCAAAGTACTGCTCCATCATACCACATGTGTAGGGCACAGCGGTGTCACGCAGTTCTACACCTGGCTTGCCTCGGCGAACGAAGTCACACAGGGAAGGAACTACTCCACGTCATGCAGCAAGAAATCGATGTGTGGCTTTCTCCGCGCCAACTGCAAATCGAAACCATGGTGATGGACAATGAGAGTAACATGGTGTCCACACTGCACTGAGGAGGGAGTATCCTTGGTGGCTGCTTGGCGCACGTGTTCAATCTGTTTCCTGAAGTCTTCCACCCATCTTCAGAAGATTCTGAAAATGGCCAGGAAACTGTGCATGCACTTCATCCATTCCTACAATGCCAGGAACACCCTCATCGAGTTGCAGAGGCAGAACAGCCTCCCCAACACACTCTGATATGTGATGTTTCCACCCGTTGGAATTCCAGTCTGCACATTTTGGACCGACTGTATGAACAGAGAAAGGCCATTAACGATTTTTTGATGATCCAGGCGGACAGGAGTACTCCCCTGTGTAACTTTGATGTCAGCCAGTGGCAGCTCATGCGTGACACCTGCCGTTTGCTGAGGCCATTCGAGGAGGCGACGTTATTTGTCAGTCGCCAGGACTACGGGATGAATAACGTCATTCCACTGCTTCATGTCCTGGAACAGATGCTGAAAAATCTGTCTGGGCAGGGGACTGGAGACGTGGCGACTATATCTCGTGGCCACATGAGTCCGGTGGGGACTGAAATGGAGGAGGAGGAGGAGGAGGACATTGGAGCAGAAGCATTGTCTGGTGAAATGAGTGGATTTTCTACCCAGGTGACAAGAGAGGAGGAGCAGGAGCAGCTGGAGAAGGTGGATGGAGATGAGGAAGATGAGGCAGATGACCCCCAAGCACCGTGGCAGTATACAGTGGAAATGGAGGCAGGGAGCCCCTCGGAGTCACTTGTGCAGATGGCCCGCAGCATGCTTATTTGCCTGGCTAGTGACAGCCGACTAGTCAGCATCCGGCAGAGGGATGACTTCTGGCTCTCCACCCTATTGGACCCTCGCTACCGGTCCAAAATGGGAGCCTTTTTCCCAGCTATTGAGAGGGAGGACAAACTCAAATACTATAGGGAAATCCTTCGTAGTCAGTTGGCCGCTGCCTATGTGCGGCATCGTCCCTCTTCTGACAGGTCTGACCGGGGGGGTTCTTCAGCGCCCATGTACTACTGCCGTGGCTGCTGTGGAAAGGTGAGGGAGGGGGTAGGAGCAGTACCAGCTCCATCAGCAGCAACCTAAGTCTGGAGTCACTGATGAGCAGCTTCATTCACCCGCCTAGTGAGGAGGGCAGCCGCCAGCAGCAGCAGCAGCAGGACCTGGAGCAGTCCCTGAACCAACAGGTGGTGGCCTACTTGGACAGCACTCTGCCACCCCAGTTAGAAGATCCGCTGGACTACTGGGCAGCCAAACTGGATGTGTGGTCGCAAATTGCCGAGTTTGCAGTGGAGAAGCTGTCCTGCCCGGCCAGTAGTGTGGCATCAGAGCGGATGTTCAGTGCGGCGGGGGCCATCGTTACCCCAAGGAGAACCCGCTTGTACACTGGAAATGTGGAACGACTGATCTTTGTCAAAATGACTCTGGAGTGGATCGGCCCGGATTTCCACGCACCAATGCCTTAGGCGTCAGATTACATCAGCCATGATAGCTCACCCAAACTGTGAGAAATGAGTCTGGGTTCAAACTACCTGCCTCAGCCACTATTCTGATGCCGCCACCCGCCTGATGCCACACATCTGCTTCCAGTTTTTCCATCTGTCTACCACCATCTTTACCAGAGACTGGTATTACCACCCACCTCCACACTCTGTCATTGTGCCACTTTATGACCTCATGCTGCTGTTGCTGTTGTTGCTGCTGCGGTCACCTCCGCACTCTGTCATTGTGCCACTGTCTGACCTCATGCTGTTGCTGCCATCACCTCCACTCTCTGTCATAGTGACACTCTCTGGCCTACTACTGTTTTGCCACCTCCAGAATGTCATTGTGTCACTGTCTGACCTCATGCTGCTGCTGCTGCCGCTGCCGTGCCCTCCATACTGTGTCATTGTGCCACTCTGTGGCCTACTCCTGTTTTTGCCACCTCCATAATGTCATGGTGCCACTGTCTGACCTCATGCTGCTGCTGTGGCTGCTGGCGTGCCCTCCACACTCTTTCATTGTGCCACTGTCTGACCTCATGCTGCTGCTTTGACTGCTGCCATGACCTACACACTCTGTCATTGTGCCACTGTCTGACCTCATGCTGCTGCTGTGGCTGGTGCCAGGCCCTCCACACTGTGTCATTGTACCACTCTCTGACCTCATGCTGCTGCTGCCATCACCTCCACTCTCAGTCATTGTGCCACTCTGTGGCCTACTCCTGTTTCTGCCACCTCCAGAATGTCATTGTGCCACTCTCTGACCTCATGCTGCAGCTGCTGTTGATGCCGTCAACTCCACACTGTGTCATAGTGCTACTCTCTTTCCTCATGCTGCTGCTGCCGTGACCTCCACTCTCTGTCATTGTGCCACTATGGCCTACTACTGCTTTTCCACCTCCAGAATGTCATTGTACCACTGCCTGACTTCATGCTGCTGCTGTGGCTGCTGCCATACCCTCCACACACTGTCATTGTGCCAATGTCTGACCTCATGCTGCTGCTGTGACCTACACACTCTGTCATTGTGCCACTGCCTGACCTCATGCTGCTGCTGAGGCTGGTGCCGTACCCTCCACACTGTGTCATTGTTCCACTCTTTGACCTCTTGCTGCTGCTGCCATCACCTCCACTCTCTGTCTTTTGCCACTCTGTGGCCTACTCCTGTTGGTGCCACCTCCACACTCTGTCATTGTGCCACTCTGTGGCCTACTCCTGTTTTTGCCACCTCCAGAATGTCATTGTGCCACTGTCTGACCTCATAGCTGCTGCTGCTGCCGTGACTTCCACACTCTGTCATTGTGCCACTCTCTGACCTCATACTGCTGCTGCTGCTGCTGTTGATGCCGTCAACTCCACACTTTGTCATTGTGCCACTGTCTGATCTCATGCTGCTGCTGTGGCTTCTGCAGTGACCTCCACACTCTGTCATTGTTCCACTGTCTGACCTCATGCTGCTGCTGTGGCTGCTGCCGTGACCTACACACTCTGTCATTGTGCCACTGTCTGACCTCATGCTGCTGCTGTGGCTGTTGCCATGCCTTCCACACTGTGTCATTATTCCACTCTCTGACCTCATGCTGTTGCTGCCGTAATGTCCACTCTCTGTCATTGTGCCACTCTGTGGCCTACCCCAGTTGTTGCCACCTCCAGAATGTCATTGTGCCACTCTCTGACCTCATGCTGCTGCTGCTGTTGATGCCATCAACTCCACACTGTGTCATTGTGCCACTGTCTGACCTCATGTTGCTGCTGTGGCTGTTGCCGTGCCCTCCACATTGTGTCATTGTGCCACTCTCTGACCTCATGCTGCTGCTGCCGTCACCTCCACTCTCTGTCATTGTGCCACTCTGTGGCCTACTCCTGTTGGTGCCACCTGCACACTCTGTCATTGTGCCACTCTGTGGCCTACTCCTGTTTTTGCCACCTCCAGAATGTCGTTGTGCCACTGTCTGACCTCATAGTGCTGCTGCCGTGACCTCCACACTCTGTCATTGTGCCACTCTCTGACCTCATGCTGATGCTGCTGTTGATGCCGTGACCTCCACACTGTGTCATTGTGCCACTCTATGACCTCATGCTGCTGCTGTCGCTGCTGCAGTGATCTATACACTCTGTCATTGTTCCACTCTGTGGCCTACTCCTGGTTTTGCCACCTCCAGAATGTCAGGGTGCAAAAGTATGACCTCATGCTGCTGCTGTGGCTGCTGCCGTGACCTCCACACTCTGTCATTGTGCCACTGTCTGACCTCATGCTGCTGCTGTGGCTGCTGCCGTGACCTCCACACTCTGTCATTGTGCCACTCTGTGGCCTACTCCTGTTTTTGCCACCTCCAGGATGTCATTGTGCCACTCTCTGACCTTATGCTGCTGTGGCTGCTGGCGTCACCTCCACACTGATGTTGCCAACTGAGCCCTCAGCTTGTTTTTTTTCCAGCTGTCGCTGCCATGATTTTAACAGGCTACATTCCCGCTTCAGTTTTTTGGTCAGTTTTGCCCTCTTAAGTGCCCAGGGAATTTTATAGTGAAGCAATTCTAAGAGCGGCGGCAGTCATATGCGTGTCATACTAAAACACAACATTGTATCAAGACCAAACCAAGCTCCCTCTGCATATTTAAGCATTGCACAAAGTTCTACAGCACCCTGCAGGCTCTGTGCAGCCTGGAAATAGTTGTTTTTTAACACAATTCATCCAGAAGCAATTTGGACCGAAACAAATTTAGTCGGAAAATTCGGCCAAGTCACCGAATAGAATTTTTGAGAAATTCGCCCATCTCTAGTTATTACTATGTAACATTTTACTTCAATACGTGGATGAGTTACCCTATTTATGTACTTGGACTTGTTATTTGAGTAGTATCACAGTGCTGTTGTATTTTGTGCTTATTAGGGATTGTAGTTTGCTATTATTTTTAAATGCATTTAATAAATGTTACATTTTAATGAGAGCATTTTTTTTCTTCTGTGATCTCCAAGTGAAAAGTTCTAATAAGATCTCTTTATACCCTTTGGCCACTATGAATGTTCCATAGACCATAATAGATTATGCCACTTTATTATATTTGGGCTAAAAACAGACATTCAGAATAAAAATGTGACAATATCTTGAACAGCACTGTCATATTGACCAGTTTATGGCCATGTTATTGAATACATTATATTAAAAATGAATACAAATAGTCTATGAATTTGCAGCCATACATTCTATTTGCCTTTACAAATAACACTAAACATAATTTTTTTTTCTTATTCGATAAGTAACTTTCAGTGCACCATTTCATTTCAAAATATTTATTAGTTATCTCCTCCCCTCAATGAAGCTTGCAGTTCAGTGAACAGATAAAACACAATTCTTCCTAACATCTTGTATCATTATCCTATTATGTAGTAAACAGCTTTGTGCTCTATCTCTACAATTTTGCTTTCAAAACTCACATCTCTCCATAATTGTTTTGGGACCCTTCAGAATACTCTGGATTGTTATTACCTTGTATGAGACTTGGCATATTTTTGTGATGGATGTTTCTGAATGCTCAATATGTAACTTTATAACATGATTCTTCCTGGTTTTACGGTGTCTGAAAATGCATTCAAAGTGGACTGACTAGATGTTTTTGCACTACTGTCTCACTAATTGGGAGCCAACAAAAGTTACTGGCAGACAGAAATGAATTAAAATAATGTATCGTTCCACTCCCCTATATTCTTTGCGACACAATGTATTTTTTAGCATAAGTTGTCCCTAAACAACGTGGTATATGTCAGTGCAATCCATATCAATACAATATCCACTGCAACAGTCTTGTGGGAGGCAATTAAAGCAATTCACATTTTTCAATTTAAGTAGCATTTTTGAGTCTTTTTCTGTTCTTTTGTGTGTTGGTGCTTGTCAAAAAGTTATATTTACCAACGTGTAAAGGGATATTTTATGTGGTATTATCTGGTTGCTTTTTTTATTTTTTTTTATTGTTTGTGTTTTGATAAAGCAGCAAGAACTAAACCAAAATATAGTGCAAATGTATTGTGATCCATATGTTTTGCTGGTAGTTACTCCAGTGTTCTTTGTTTTGTAAAACCTTTGATGTATCATGTTGATGTAAGAGGCTTTGATTAGTGGATGTCAATGAGCTGAGAACTTCTTTGATGACTAGTATGAAAAGCAGCATGCTATTTCCACTTTTGTGACCAAGGCTTTGCAGGAAAATCTACAAGGTGTTGATAAAACACCTAGAGAAATGAATGACACATACAGGGGCGTAACTACCGGGGTAGCAGGGTAGCAGTTCCCCTTCGGGCCCGGCGCTTAGGGGGGCCCGCCCCCCCCGGGGCACTGCTACCAAAACCGCTCCCCCGGGTAATGCCGCTCCTGGGCCCGCCGCAGTGAACTTAACAGTTCAGCGCGGGCGGGGAGTTGGGGGGCCCGGCGTGTGCTCCCTCGAACCCCCGGGGCCCCCACCCCGAGCGTTCAGAGGCATGCTGCCCGAGGTAACAAACGGAGCGCCGATCGCTCCGCTCCACTTCCCCTCCCGGCCTCTGTACACGGGGGCGGTGGGGTGACGTCACTCCCGCGCCGCCCCCGCGACACAGGGCGCAGAGAGGCAGCGCGGCACATCGGGGAGCGTAACCGAGGGAAGTAAACTGTTCCTTATTTACCTACCCCCTATCCCCGTCGTTAAAACCCCCTAAGCCTGCCCGTATACCGCCTTTCCCCCCCTATAATAAACCCCCCAATGCCTCCCTAAACCCCCAAGCCTGCCGTATACCCCAAAAGCCGCCCATATACCCCATATGCCTGCCGTATGCCCCCTAGCCCGCCGTATACCCCATATGCCTCCTATATACCCCATATGCCTGCCGTATACCCCCATATGCCTGTCTATACCCCCACATGCTGCCGTAACCCCCACAAGCCTCCGATACCCCCACAAGCCTGCCGTATACCCCCTATGCCGTCGAACCCCCCATCCTGCCATACCCCCATATGCCGCGATACCCCCTATGCCTGCCGAAAACCCCTATCCTGCCCCTATCCCTCATATGCCTGCCGTATACCCCCATATGCCTGCCGTATACCCCCCTATGCCTGCCGTATATCCCCTATGCCTGCCGTAACCCCCATAACCTGCCCTAAACCCCCATAGCCTCTGTATACCCCAATTGCCTCCCTATACCCCAAAACCCTCCGATAACCCCCAGAGCCTCCGTATACCCCCACATCCGCTGTAAACCCCCACAACCTGCTGTAACCCCCCCAAGCCTGCCAGTATACCCCCCCAACCTGCCTGTATACCCCCCAAGATTGCCTTTAAAACCCCCTGCCGCCTTTAACCCCCCGCCTGCCTAAACCCCCCGCCTGCCTAGATAGCCCCCCCGGGGCCCGCCCAGATAGCCCCACCGGCCTCCTAATAGCCCCCCCCAGCCTGCCTAATAGCCCCCTTCGGGCCCGCCTAATAGCCCCCCGGGCTGCCTAATAGCCCCCCCGGCCCCCCTAGATAGCCCCCCCCCCGCCTGCCTACACCCCCACCCCCGCCTGCCTAGATTTGCCCCCCCTGCCTAGAAACCCCAGCCGCCTGTATAGCCTCCCCCCCTGCCAAAAAACCCCCCAAACCCGCCTCATAGCCCCCACCTGCCTATAACCCCCACCTCCTGCATAACCCCCCACCTGCCTTTAACCCCTCCACCCGCCTATATAGCCCCCCTAAACGCTTCTAATAGCTCTAAGCTGTCGCCCAAAGCCCTATAGCTACCGGAAGCCTTCTGCCTATAAAGCCCCCTAAGCCCCCTAAAGCTTGCCTACCTTTAAGACCCCAAGCCCGCTGTCTACTTATATGGGGCCCCCCCCTTTGCTACCTAACCCACCATATGGCCCCATACCCCCCCTAACCCCTTTTACCTGTAGTCCCTATAGCTACCCAAACCCCCGCCTGCCTAAATGGGCACTCTATTTGGGTTTCCAAAACCCTTTCCCATTTGGGGCCCCATAAAACCTATCAAACCCCCTGCCTAAATGGACCCCATATAGCCAGAGGGGTTCGGAAAAGCAGGAATTCTAAGATATTGTGTTAAATCTGCAGGGACAAGTGGTCGGGCAGATGTCATCATGAGGTGGGCTGGACCGGATGCAAACAAAGGGGGGAAAGTCATCGATCAACAGTGAAAAATCACCTGTAGTCAAAAAATTACACACGTAATCACTTATATGTCTGCACAGGCTTTGTACACGGTTTACCCCCTATATGGTCACTGTAGGGGGTTTTAAAATACTCGCAAGCCTGTTACACGGGTTATACCACTATAGGTCACTATATGGCGGTAATATTGATTATTGTACACTGATCATAATAGTGTGGGGGGTATTTTCAGTCACTTTGGGGGGGTAATTTTGGTCATGTTCTGGGGGTATAATCAGGTCCTTATGTAAAAGCGTTATTGGTAATCGGGGTCTTAGTATAGGGGGATTTGATTGGAGCAGTATAGGGTGATATGTAGGTGGGGTTTTTTACCCTTTATTACTACATTACCCAAACAGCATGCCCTGGTAAAATATCGTGGTCAGGGGTTTCGAGAGGGAAGGGGGCCCCATCCAAAATTTTGCTTTGGGGCCCGGGTTCTCTATTACGCCCCGGACACATAATCAAGAAACAGCGACATTTTCCCTCCAGCTTGTATACCAATTTAGCTCACTTCCCACCCTTTTTCGTGATTGGTGAACTGTAAAAAATAAATAATTTAAAATAATATATTTTCTAAAAAAAAAAAAAAAAAAAAAAAGAGCAAGTTTAAAATGGTAAAACAGTAACACAAGACTGGTTTCATGTTACATAGATATAGTCACTTCTGAGAATATAGTGACCTGAGTAGCTGATGCATCCGCATACAAGAAGGGATATCTAGGAATAGCTAGGACTCTGTTAACCCCTTAACGACCTTAGACGTATGGATCGTCCTTTAAAGGATCCGCGGAAATCTAAAGCAAGTTTCGCGATCGGCGCGGGGTGTCAGCTGTATATTACAAATGACATCCCGCACGTCGGCCCCCACCCCGGGCCTCCGGGAGGGGGGCGGTTAACCCCTTAATTATCGGACGATCGGGTCCAAAAACTAAGGGAACGCAGGAGAGATCGCTCCCCTGCCTCTGTCGGCGGCAGCAGCAGCACGGGGTCGCACAATCCGTGCAGCTCCTGCCTTTTGACAGACAGCACGGAAGGCAGAAATCCTTTCCGGGGTTTTCTGTGCTCACGTGCCCGCCGTGCCCTGTGGGCATGGCCCGGCATCGTGACGACATTGTCTAGAACCTCATAGCAACAAGCTATCACGATTCCTATTAAGAGAGATCTAAAAATCCTCTTCAAAACCCCCCATGGGAAAATAAAAATAAAAATGTGAAAAAGTGAAAAAAAGTAAAAAAAGGTGAAAAAACAAG
>JAODAL010058479.1:0-22063 GCA_025379985.1 Phyllomedusa bahiana
TTAGTATATATTTTTTCATGTTTTACTTCTTTTGCACAATAAAAACACTTTTATTCAAAAAACAATACCCATTTTTACATCGTCACAGCTTGAGAGCCATAACTTTTTATTTTTCTGTGTATGAGCTTGTTTTTATTGGTACCATTTTGAGGAGAACAAGACATTTTGGTTGCTTTTAACTCAGTTTTTTGGAAGGTAGGGTTAATCAAATACAGAAATCCTGGCAGTGGTTTTTATTTTTAACAGCGTTCATTGTACAGTATACTGTTTTACTCTCTCAATACGATTATGGTGATACCCAAATTATATAGGGCCTTATGTATGAAAACAGTCTAGCCGTAAGACTCTCTTTGTTGCCCATAGCAACCACTCACAGCTCAGCTTTTATTTTTCCAGAGCACTATATGAAAAGAAAGCTGAGCTGAGCTCTGATTGGTTGCTATGAGCAACAAGACAACAAGACAATTTTACCACTTGACAGATTTTATACAGTAGATCAGGCCCATAGTGTTTATGTTGTGGCACTTTTTTTTAAGTGTTTTTATTGTGTAAAACAATATTTATGCATCACTATCTTCTGTTATCCATTACTTTTTTATTTTTCTGTATACAGAGTTTTGGCTTTTTTTTTTTTTTTGCAAAACTAATTGATGTTTTCATTGGTACCACTTGGCGTTTATATGGCTTTTTGATGTGCACTTTATTTTATATACGTGTTTTTATTTTATTGTTTTGTGTTTTACTTTTCTTTTTTTTTTACTTTTTCACACTTTTTCTTTACTTGTATCAGTGATCTTCAGCACAGTACTGCTATGCATTGTAACTGCCGATCAGTTACAATGCATAGGCTGAGCGTAGGGACGTCACAGGCACCCTCCTCCTTGTTCCCTTAGCTGCTTTGAACGTGATTGGCCTTGGCAGCTAAGGGGTTAACCACCTGCAACTGAAGTGAGCTCCTGTCTTGGTCGGCAGAGCATAGGCCAGGTGTAATGCACAGTTGGTTCCATGCTCCAGGACACTTAACGCCAGGACATACAGATAAGTCCAATGTCGGGGAGGGGTTAACGCACATCTTAAATGTATGGGTTCCCCTTTCATATGCACTGTTGAATTGTCCCAGAACAAAATATGTAAGTGATAATCAGACAGAGGAATATTATAGAATAAAATTGAGCCAGTAAAGTAATCTTTGTAATAATGCTTAGTGAAATGTTAAAGTGGTTGTCTCATCTCAAAGTTTCATAGGATGCATGAATGAAAGAATGCTGCTTTGCTCTGCCACTTCCTGGTCAAGCTGTCTGTAATTAGCATATGAGCTCCTTCAGACTTCTCTGTTTATTAGTCTAGATTAAATAAAATTACCTTCTCTGAGGTCCTGAGAAGCTTCTGAGCTAATGTAAACTGTACAGTAATTACTGTCTTTTGTCTGAAAGATCAGATAACACACAAGCTCTCACTGTCTGGAGTTCTGTGCTGCACAACCTGTGTGATGATGTTACTCCCTGCTATCAGATCGAACAAACAGCAGGGGAGAAGGAGTACACAGGTCGGTCACTAGAGGAACCAGAGAGAGCACAGAAGGTGATAAAATCATTTGTAGCTCCTTAACAAAAAAAGATGAATAAAGCAATATATGTGGAAAATGTCTCCATTTAATGTTCCAAAGCTATTCTTTGCAGTGAGACAACCCCTTTAGGTCAGCAACTCTAAAATGTCTCTTCTTTGCAAGCTTTGAAACAATACTGTGAATCCCTGTGAATCCATAAACTAAACAAATTTCAAAGATTACTATTGGCCTTATGTATGAAAACTGTCTTTGTCTAAGACTTTCTATATTGCCCATAGCAACCAGAATCAGAATTCCCCCTTATTTTATTTAGTGCTCTGAAAAAATGAAAAGGGAGCTCTGATTGGTTGCTATGGGCAAAAAAGAAAGTCTTAGACCTAGACTGTTTTCATACATGCCCCCCATGTTTATAAATTAAAAGCAGACCTGGACATACTAAGGGCCACATGCATGAAAACCGTCTAGTTCTATGACTTTTTTGCCCATAGAAACCAATCAGAGCTCCCCCTTCCTTTCATATAGTGCTCTGAAAAAATGAAAGGGGTGCTCTGATTGGTGTCCAAGGGTAACAAAGAAAGTCTTAGACCCGGACAATTTTCATACATTGTCCCCTAAGGCCGTGTTCACACGTCTTATTCACGACGGATTTGTGCGCTCACAAATCCGGCGTGAATAAGGGGTGGGACGGGGTGGGGCCGGAGCGCGGCGGGGGCGCCGCTCCTCGGCCCTATAGACAATGCATTGTTTACGGCGCGTACGCACCGTAAATAATGTGCATGTCACTTTCTCCCCTCGCGGCGGATTCGCCGAGCGGGGAGGAACGACGGAATCCACTCTTCTCTATGAGAGCAGTGGATTACCGTAATTACTCCGACGGATTGGTGCCGTATTGTAGCGCAAATCCGGCGCGGAGTACGGCGCCAATCCGCGGACAAATAAGCCGTGTGAACGAGGCCTAAGTGTTTCAGCATCCAAATGAGGTTCAATGTGGATAAATGTAAAGTTCTGCATCTGGGTACTAATAATCTGCAGGCATCATATGTCCTACGGGATTTGTAGATCACATACTAGTACATATCAGCATGCAATGTCAATCAACTGCCTCTAAGGTAAGCAAGCATTTGCTCTGTGATAATTTAATTTCATCTGCCTCCAGAGGTGCTACTGGGATTGTAATCCTGCCCAAAATGACTACTAAGAAGTTATCTCTACTGAACAGGAAGTACCTACCTACTGAGAGACTTAATGATCAGTGAAAGATTTTCAGACTATTTTTAAAATATGGATATTAGCAAGAAAAGTTATACACAGATTTAATTTAAATATCAGATCATTTTCCGATAACATATTGCAGTGTAACCTTCATGATAGCTGTAAATAGCTGCATCTTCCTCCAAAATACACAGGAAGGGATTTGTGCATACAGGTAGTATATAAAGCCAGATATACACTCACCGGCCACTTTATTAGGTACACCTGTCCAACTGATCGTTGACACTTAATTTCTAATCAGCCAATCACATGGCGGCAACTCAGTGCATTTAGGCATGTAGACATGGTCAAGACAATCTCTGCAGGTCAAGCCAAGCATCAGTATGGGGAAGAAAGGTGTTTTGTGTGGGTTTTGAGGTGGAATGGTTGTTGGTGCCTGAGGGGCTGGTCTGAGTATTTCAGAAATGCTGATCTCCCGGGGTTTTCATGTACAACCCTCTCTAGGGTTTACCCGAGAATGGTCCGAAAAAGAAAAAACATCCAGTGAGCGGCGTCCCGTGGGCGGAAATGCCTTGTTGATGCCAGAGGTCAAAGGAGAATGGGCAGACTGGTTCGAGCTGATAGAAAGGCAACAGTGACTCAAATAGCCACCGTTACAACCAAGGTAGGCAGAAGGGGTATCTCTGAACGCACAGTATGGCGAACTTTGAGGCAGATGGGCTACCCGCAGCAGAAGAAACCCCACCGGGTGCCACTCCTTTCAGCTAAGAACAGGAAAAAAGAGGCTCCCAAATTTTCCCAAAGCTCATCGAAATTGGGGCAGTAGAAGATTGGAAAAACGTTGCCCGGTTGATGAGTCTCGATTTCTGCTGCGACATTTTGGATGGTAGGGTCAGAATTTGGCGTCAACAACATGAAAGCATGGATCCATCCTGCCTTGTATCAACGGTTCAGGCTGGTGGTGGTGGTGTCAGGGGGTGTGGGGAATATTTTCTTGGCACTCTTTGGGGCCCCCTTGGTACCAAATTGAGCATCGTTGCAACACCTTGTGGAATCTATGCCACAAAGGGAATTGAGGCAGTTCTGAAGGCAAAAGGGGGTCCAACCCGTTACTAGCATGGTGTACCTAATAAAGTGGCCGGTGAGTGTACATCTACGTTCTTAGCTATTTCCAATATTCTGTTTTGTTATGAGAACATAAAACGGAAAATAATTGCGGTGCCAGATCTGTTATGCGGTGGATTACAAATATAATGGAGTCTGTCATTTTACTGAAAAAAAAAAAAAAAAATTAGCGCATAACACTGCCCTACTTTTTCCACAATTTTTCATGGAATCTGCTACAGAGACTCCTATCAGAAATTATGACATTTATGTGAATGTAGCCCTAATAAAATGTATAAATACCCCACCACAAATTTATCGCAACACAACCTATGTAATCACATGTTTATTTAGATATCATTTGATACAATGCCATAACAGTGCATAATAGACTGCAAAATCTGGGCAGTAGCTTGAAGATCTACTCGCCAACTCTGAGGCAGTAAGTGAGTGACTTTAGACGTCAAACTTGGCATTATCTATATATTTGCCTTTTCATTTAACGTTGGACCCATGGCTTCATCATCCAGCTGTAATATTAAAACAAATATGTGTTTAGTAAAGAAAATATAGAAAATGATGAAGTGCAATTAGGAAGGACACACTTTTTGTACAAATACATGTATCTGTATGTCATTAAACTAATGAGATACATACAGTATTTACAGAAACATGCATAATCATGGTGAGTAATGATATAGAATAAAACTGAACTAATAAAATAAACTTCTTTATAATGCATATTGGGGGTGCTAAGTCAGCAACTCTAAATTGTCTCTACGCAAGCTTTGAATCAATAAACTAACCCAATAACAAAGATCATTTCTCTTAAAAGTTGAGTCTCTGTGACCTATTGCCTTGAGTAAACCTAACTAGGATCTTCAAACATTGTTTTTTAACCCCTTAAGCTGCACGCCTGTAAAGTAGTTAATGACCAGAATTTTTTTTTAGTTTTTGCCTTCTTGCGCTTCAACAGTTGTAACTTTTTTATTTTTTCAACGATGCAGTTGTATGAGGCTTCATTTTATTCGAGACAAGTTGTACTTTATGGGGGAATAGTTTAAATTCACTTATAAATAATTGCAGTATTTTTTCATTTTGTTTTCATTTTTTTTTTATTTTTACACCATTCACATTTCACACAGGTTATTATGGTTGTGTGGATACCTAATATGTGTAGTTTTTTTTGTGTGTGTAATGTATGCACAATTATTTTATTTTTTTTACACTTATTATGTTTTTTCCGTTTTTTTTTTTTTAAATCCATGAAGGTAGAACTGTTTTACTTTTTTTTTTTTCTTTACAATTGGTAATGTGTTAGCATATCCATATATGCTAATACAATATAATCTGTGCCAGTCTGACACAGGCAGTGATCAGGACAGCACACAGTCTGCCCTGATCACTGGCTTGTTACACAGACAGCCCTGGGGCTACTCTCGGTACCCAGGGCTGACTGTGCAGCCGTTCCCCAGGCTCTGTCGCTTCACTGGGCGTTTCGATCACCCGACAGAGCAGGGAAACCCTTTGATTGCGCTGCGGTGACGAACCGCGGCAATGAAGGGGTTAAAGCACTGGGGAGCGGAGGTTCCCCCGCTCCCCAGCGCTTGCAGGAGTTGCACGGCTGGGATCTGGGCTGTGTAGTACGGCCCCGTTCTCAGCGCTGCTGCGGCGCCCAGAGCCACAAACTCTGATGTCTGCAGCGACGCCAAAAGACGTTGCTGCAGATGAAAGACCTGAAATGCCTGCTGCCAAAGACAGTGGGCAGTCGTTAAGGAGTTAAACATAGAAACAAGCAATGATCTTGCTGAAAAATATATCATATCATCACCTGATGTGTAATGATTGGATGTCAAAGTAATTTGTCAAATGCTCATGGGATTTTGATATATTCACCCATTGTAATGCCCTTTCATGCTTTTACTATAAAGATTGTGATTCTGTTAAAGGAAGTTATTTCTGATCTGAAAGGAACAGAGCTCATATGGTTGCCATAATAAACCAACATTTTGAGCAAGAATCTGAGAGCTGTCATCCTTGGAAGATTGAGACGTTATTATTTCCATAACAGTTGATTATGCATATAGAGAGACATACAGTATCTTGCAAAAGTGAATACAACTGCTCACATTTTTGTACATATTGTGTTATATATTTCAATGGCACAACAATAAAGATATAACACTTTGATGCAATGTAAAGTAGTCAGTGCATAGCTTGTCAGAGTCCCCAGATAAAACTGCTGTAGCCCCAAACCTGGTCCGGACCAGATCACCGGCGGGCCTGCATAGTTAAAAACTTCATCACGCCACTACCCAGTTTACTGATGTGGCCACACAGCCTTAGTCCCTCTGCCAAGGCTTTGTTACCAAGGAGCTGCCAGAAGATCGACCTATGCTGGCGGCGTGATGATGTCACGCTGCCAGTGTTAGGCTGAAGAGCAAAGTGCTCAGCAGGTGAACGAGGAGAGGTGAGCACTATTATTGTTATTATTTTTTTTATTGGTTGGCGCTCTATAAACCTATCTGACCATAGAAGGTGCTTATATATCTACCTACCTATGAAGGGCACCTATAGAGCTAAATAATTATGATGGGGAGTTATAGAGCTACCTTACTATGAAGGGGACCTATATACCTGTCAAACTATGGCAAGCACTTATATAACTACCAAACTATAGAGGGCACTTAAATGCCTAGCTAACTATGGATGGCACTTTTATACCTACCTAACTATGGAGAGGTCTTATATATCTACCTAACTATGGAGGAACAGTTATATAGCTACCTAACTATGGAGGACACTTATATACCTCAATAACTATGGAGGGGACTTATATACCTACCTAACTATAGAGGGCACCTATACACCTACTTAACTATGGAGGGGCATTATATAGCTACCTTACTATGTAGGGCACTTATATAGCTACTTAACTATGGAGGGGCACTTATATAGCAAACTAACTATGGAGGGGTCTTAAATACCTACCTACTTTACTATGGAGGGGACTTAAATATAAACTTTACTATGGAGGAGACTTATATACCTCAATAACTATGGAGGGGACTTATATACCTACCTAACTATGGAGGGGATTTATAAACCTACCTAACTATGAAAGCGCACTTATATTCCAACATAACTATGGAAGGCACTTATATACCTACCTAACTAAGGAGGGGACTTATATACAGTGGGGAAAAAAGTATTTAGTCAGCCACCAATTGTGCAAGTTCTCCCACTTACAAAGATGAGAGAGGCCTGTAATTGACATCATAGGCAGAACTCAACTATGAGAGACAAAATGAGAAAACAAATCCAGAAAATCATTGTCTGATTTGGAAAGAATTTATTTGCAAAATATGGTGGAAAATAAGTATTTGGTCACCTACAAACAAGCAAGATTTCTGGCTCTCACAGGCCTGTAACTTCTTCTTTAAGCCCTTCCCGACATTGGACATACTCATACGCCCTAGCGGGAAGTGCGTTACCGCTAATGGGTATATCAGTACGTCCTAGCAATCGTGCGGGCTTACAAGCGAGCTCCGCACAATTGCGACATGGGACCAGCGGTATCATTGGCCTCATGCCGCATCACCCATGGCCGGAGTGAGCTCCGGCCACGGGTGTTTAACCCCTTAGCTTCGACGATCTATTAAAATAGTCTGAGCTAAGTTGCAGACAGGTGGAGGGCACTTCCTGGGCCATCTGTGACATCACCATGCCTGGCAATGCATTGTGGGCTTTGCCGGGCGGGGTGATTGGCAGTCGCCATGGAGACTTTGGAGATCTCTCCTACAATTCCCCTCTGGGGTAAAGTAAAAAAAGTGAAAAAAGTGTAGAAAAGTGAAACACCAACACGAAAAATAAAATAAAAACAAGTACACCGCCCTTTTCCCCTTTACAAACGGCAATCGCCCCAAAAAAGATAAAAAATAAAGTACCTATATTTAGTATCGCCGCGTGCGTAACAACCCAGCCTATAAATTTGTCACATTAATTTACCCGCACGGTGTACACCGTTAAAAATTTTTTTTAAAAAAAAACAATCAAAGAATTGCAATTTATGTTCATCCCGCAGCAAATAAAATGGAAACTCATATAAAGGCCGAAGGGGTACCAATTAAAACGTTGGTTCATCCCACTGAAAAAAAAGTCATTACACAGCTCTGTATATGGAAAAATAAAAAAGTTATGGCTATTAGAAGATAGCGATGCATAAATATTGTTTTACATAATAAAAACTTTTTTTTTAAAGCGCTTCAGCCAAAAAAAATTTATAAATTGGGTATCACCATAATCGTGTCGACTCACAGAATAAAACTAACTTGTCATGGGTACTGCACGGTGAGCGCTGTTAAAAAAAAACAAAAAACACTACTAGGATTGTAGTATTTTCGTCACCCTGCCTTTCAAAAAATGGATCAAAAAGCCTTGTTACCCCAAAAATTGTACCAAATAAAACCTCAACTCATCCCTCCAAAAACCAGCCCCGACCCAGCTCCGTACACAGAAAAATAAAAAAGTTATGGCTCTCATACTATGTCGATGCAAAAACATGTTTTCCTTTATGAATAAAAGTGTTTTTATTGCTGTAATCGTATCGACCTGCTGAGTAAAGCTAGCATGTCATTTATACCGCATGGTGACCACTGTAAAAAATAAAAAACACTATCAGAATTACTGTATTTTGTTCAAAAATCCTCCAAACACCTTAATAAAAAGGGATCAAAGCATCATATGAAGCCCATAATGGTACCAATTAAAACATCAATTCATCCCACAAAAAACAAGCCCCTACACAGCTATGCACACAGCAAAATAAAAAAGTTATGGCTGTTAGAATAGGACAACATAACAATGCAATTTTTATAGACATATTTCTATTGTGTAAAAGTAATAAAACATAAAAAAACTATTTATATCATTGCAATTGTACCGATCCCCATATTAAAGTTATCCTGTCATTTGCACTGCATGGGGAACGCTGTAAAATTGAAACCCAAAAAACAATGACGGAACTGTGGTTTTTTCCCCCCATTTTCATGGCCCAACGCTAAAAAAAGTATGGAACACCTGTATTCCCAAAATGTACAATACATCCCTAGATGAGATCCATGAGGGGTGTTGAATCCAAAATGGGGTGTCTTATGGAAGGTTTCATCTATTCTGGTACTTTGGGGCCTTTGCAATTGCGACACGGCACCTACCAAAATCTGCGTTCCAAAAGCCAAATAGTGCTCCCTCCCTTGTACGCCCTGCCATGCGCCCAAATAGCAATTTACACCCACATGTAGGGTATTTCCAAACTTGGAAGAAATTGCGTAAAAAAATTTGGGGTGCTTTTTTCCAGGATTCTTCGTAAAAATTCTACATTTTCAGCTACAATTGCAGATTCTTCATTTTCACAGCCTAATTCTAACAAATCTGTGAAACACCTCACTGCACCCCTGGATATATATTTCTTAACAAGTGTAGTTTTCAATATGGGGTCTTTTTAGAAGTGTTTATTAAGTTTTAGCACCTTAGGGTGTCCGCAAACCTGAAATGGTGCCTAAATGAAAATGAGACCCCAGTGTCCGGTAGGTGCTTCTCCTACTCTGAGGCTTGTGGTTAAGCCAAATAGAGCACTAGGGCCACATATTGGATATCTCTAAAAATTGTACAATCTGGGGAATCCATATTAAATTGCATTTCCCTGGTCTTATCTACCGTGTTCTTGTGAATAATGGATAAAAAGTGAAAATCTGCAAAGAAAGTGAAATTTTGAAATTTCACCTCCACTTTGCTTTAATTCCTGTGAAACACCTAATGAGTTAACAAACTTCTTAAATGCAGTTTTGAATACTTTAAGGGGTGTAGTTTCTTAGATGGAGTCATTTATGGGGGTATCTAACATATAGGCCAACTAAAACCACATCAGAACTGGACTGGCCCCTAAAAAAATGTATATTGCAAATTTTCTTGAAAATGTGAGAATTACTACTAAATTTCTAAGCCCCTAATGTCTAAAAAAACAGACATTTAAAAAATTATGTCAACCTACAGTAGACAGATGGTAGATGCTAGTTATAAACTATTTTGAGTGGAATAACTATCTGTCTTACAAGCAGAAATTGTTGAAGTTTGAAAATGGTAAATTTTTTCACATTTTTCACAATACTTTGATATTTTTCACAAATAAACAAGGACTTTTTGGACCAAAATTTCCCTACTAATTTAAGCACATGTGTCACGAGAAAACATTCTCTGAATCCATGGGTAGGTAAAAGGTCAAAAAGTTATTCTCACATAAAGTGAAACATACCAGATTTAAAAAATGGGGCTCTGTCAGAGAGGCCAAAGCTGGCTCCCGTGTTAAGGGGTTAAGAGGCTCCACTGTCCTCCACTCATACCTGTAGTAATGTCACCTGTTTGAGCTTGTTATCAGTATAAAAGACACCTGGGCCCCAACCTCAAACAGTCACACTCCAAACTCCAAATTGGTGAATACCAAGAGATGTCGAAGGACACAATAAACAATTTTTAGCCTGCAGGGCTGGGAATCTGCAATAGGCAAAGCAGCTTGGTGTGAAAAAATCAACGGTGGGAGCAATAATTAGAAAATGAAAAAACATACAGACACTGATTTAAACTCCCTCGATCTGGGGCTCCACGCAAGATCTCACCCGTGGGTCAAAATGATCACAAGAACAGTGAGCAAAAATCCCAGAAACCCCTACGGGGGAACCTAATGAATGACCTGCAGAGAGCTGGGACCAAAGTAACACAGGCTACCATCAGTAACACACTACGCCGCCAAGGACTCAGAGCCTGCAGTACATGTCTGGGCCCGTCTGAAGTTTGCTAGAGAGTATTTGTAGAGTATTGGGAGAATGTCATATGGTTAGATGAAACAAAGTAAAGGGTTTGGTAGAAACACAACTCCTCGTGTTTGGAGGAGAGAGAATGCTGAGTTGCATCCAAAGAACACTATACCTTCTGTGAAGCATGGGGGTGGCAACATCATGCTTTGGGGCTTTTTCTCTGCAAAGGGACAGGAGATTGATCATGGTTTTATGAAAGAATGAGAGGGGCCATGTATCGTGAGATTTTGAGTGCAAACCTCCTTCCATCAGCAAGGGCATTGAAAATGAAACGTGGCTGGGTCTTTGATCATGACAATGATCCCAAGCACCCCACCAAGGGCAATGAAGGAGTGGCTTCGTAACAAGCATTTTCAAGGTCCTGGAGTGGCCTAGCCGTCCCCAGATCTCACCACACAAGAAAACCTTTGGAGGGAGTTGAAAGTCAGTGTTGCCCAGCGAGAGCCAAAACATCATTGCTCTAGAGAAGATCTGCATGGAGGAATTTGGGCCCAAAAATACCAGAAACAGTGTGTGCCAACCTTGTGAAGACTTACAGAAAACGTTTGACCTCTGTCATTGCCAACAAAGGTATATAACAAAGTATTTTAGATGAACTTTTGTTATTGACCAAAATATTTTTTTATATACTTATTTTCCACCATAATTTGCCAAATAAATTATTCCAAATCAGGGCAATGTGATTTTCTCATTTTGTCTCTCATAGTTGAGGTCTACCTATGATGTCAATTAAGGCCCTTCTCATCTTTTTAGTGGGGGGAACTTGCACAATTGGTGGCTGACTAAAAACTTTTTTCCCCACTGTACCTACCTAACTATGGAGGGGACCTATATGCGTGCCTAAATATGGAGGGGACTTAAATACATATCTAACTATGGAGGGGCACTTATATACCTACCTATCGAGGACACATAGAAATCTACTTATGGAGGATCACTTATATACCTAGCTAACTATGATGGGGATTTATATACCTACCTAACTATGGGGGGACTTCTTTAACTTTCTAACTATGGAGGGGACTAAAAGAGCTACCTAACCATGCAGGGGCATTTCTACCAATCAAGGGCACTTATAAACCTACCTATGGAGGGGACTTATTTATTTAGCTAACTATGGAGGGACTTGTATACCTACCTAACTATGGAGTGGACTTATATAGCTATCTAACTATGGAGGGGCACTGTAAACCTACCTACCTATGGAAGAGCACTTATATACCTACTTTACTATGGAAGGGATTTATTTACCTACACAAAAAAACTATTTTAAAGTGGCTAGCTTGGAAGACCAATTGATAACAACATTGTTACTACAGTAAGGATTTACCAAAAATTCCAAGGGAGTCACAGCAACAAAATATGGATCCTAATACAAAAAACGTAACTTTTATTACAACATTAATGAAAAAAATAATATATATATATATATATATATATATATATATAATATATATATATATATATATGTGATATATAATATATATTATTATATTATTATATATTTATATTTATTTTTTCTCCCCCTACAAAACCCTGACAAAATGATACCCTACCTATAGTAAGACAAATACCATGAGAAGGGTGGCCCCACACGGGAACCTCCTACCTGACCCTAGAAATTCCTGGTCCAAAGAAAGACTAAAAGAGACCAAAGAAAAAAACTGGATAGTAACAAGTAATGGTAATAAAGGAAGGGTAGTTCACACCACGAATTTGGATAAACAATTGGATTATAGAAAGACTAATGGTAACACCAGACAGGACAAACAAAAATAAATACAAATACGAACAATAAGAATCACAGAGACAATAAAAAAACAAAACATAGTAAAGTACACTGGCCAGATGTAAAACACCAACCAGACAAGTCAATAGAAATTGATATATAAAGTTAGACCAAAGAGGTCCCTATACTCCATTGTGTTTCCCTTCTAAATAGGTTCATCAGGGAGGATAATATTTTATACCACTAATCATTTTGATAACCAAACAATATCTCAAGTAGCATGATATAGATCCCAGACTAGTGTACCAATAAAAGGTATACTCACAGTACCAAGGTGACTGGATACATAATAAGGGTGTAAAAAGTTAACACCCAAAAGTACTCACAATACCAAGATGACTAGATACATGAAAAGGGTATGAGAAGTTAATGCCCAAGAAGAGTTACAACAACCATGAGGCTGGTGGTGTACAGTCCCAGACGAATGAAATAGCACTCACCTGTTAAATATCTGAAGCGGGCCGCTGACATGGGCATAATTAACCAATAGTTTATGTCAGTATAGACGCTGGAAGATGTGGTATACTAACTATGAAAGGGCACTTATATTGCTACCTAACTATGGAGGGGACTTATATAGCTATCTAACTATGAAGGGACTTATATATTTACCAAACTATGGATGGAAATTATATACCTACCTAACTATGCCTCCGAGGGCACTTATATACCTAGCTAACTATGGCAGGGACTTATATAATTATCTTACTATGTAGGGGACTTATATACCTACCTAGCTATGGAGGGCACTTATTTACCTACTTAATTATGGAGGGTGGAAATGGGTCTTCCAAATGGACAATGAACCGAAACATACTGCCAAACTGGTTACAAAGTGGCTTAAGGATAACCAAGTCAAAATTTTGGAGCGGCCATCACAAAGCCCTGATCTCATTCCTATTGATGTATGGGCAAAGCTGAATAGTCAGTTCTGTCAGGAGGAATGGGCAAAAATTCCTGCCAACTATTGTGAAAAGCTTGCAGAATGATATCCAAAATGTTTGACCCAAGTCATACAGTTTAAGGGCAATTAAATGTATGTAAACTTTTGATTTTGCAGAAATTAATTAAAATGCCTTAAAAATTCCCTCTCTCTCATTATTCTGGCAATTGGAATAATTTTGGTTCCTAATTGACATAAAATGGGTAAGGTTTATTCTGATTTTATGTCAGATAGTAAGAAAAACATGCATATGTGTCTTTGGTGAATATTCCTTTTCATTATTATTATTTGAATTTTATTTAATTGTTTTTGGTAATTTTATTCTCGTTTTTGTATTATTTGATTTTATTTATATGGTGCTCATTTGATTTATCCACTTTTGTTTTTTGTTTAAATTTATGGGGTTATGGCTGATATTTAGCATTCATTTTTATTTTATATTTCTATGTATTGGTGTTTAATATGCCCCAGTATATTTCCAGCCGACTCTTTTGCCCAATGTAACCATATTCACCTGCCTCTTGGATCGCTCCAACATGTGGTAATCTTGCCTCTACAGCTGCAACGAAGTGATGGGGGCTGTGCCCTGTCGTTGGACGCTCTATCGACATGTGGCTCCACCCTCTGGTCTCCATGGTGACGCGTCTGTGTTGACGCGGAGCCGCGGGTCATGTGACAGCCATGCTGACGTCGATGGAGCACCCGGATACAATGTCACACTTGGGTGCTCATATATAGATAGACTTCCCCATGAGGAAAGATTGTGAAACGCGAGTCGGGGAACTTTCCAGCTGCTCCATACGTATTGATTTATATTGATGTGACTGATTATCCTTAGTTTCTTTGCACATAATCCCTCTATGTTCCTTATATCTGTGACCTGTAGCACTTGCACCTTACAAACGAATATATATATATTTTATGGGTTTATTGAATCAATTTGGCAATGATTTATGCACTTCTACTTTCTGTTTATTGATGCCATTGATTTTGTATATTATGAGATGAATTACATTTTTTTTATACAGTCTTTCATCTTTATATTTATTATGATCATGTATTACCTATGTATTGGCTTGGTCTTCCCTTCTTTGATGGTGCCTTTTTAACAAATTTTTTAATATAATCATTATGGATTTATGTGAATCATTGTTATCTAGTAAAGTGTGACATTTTTTGTTGGTCTTTTTTGTTTTTTTTTATATTAGGAATTATTCATAGGTTAATTAGGCCTGGAATTCACTAGAGCTTCATAGGTTGCAGCCACTGGAATCCTCTTCCACTTCTCCATGATGACATCAAGGAGTTGGTGGATGTTAGAGACCTTGTGCTCCTCCACCTTCCTTTTGAGGATGCCCCACAGATACTCAATAGGGTTTAGGTCTAGTGACATGCTTGGCACCTTTACCCTCATTTTCTTTATCCAGGCAGTGGTGGTCTTGGTAGTGTGTTTGGGGCTGTCATCATGCTGGAATATTGCCCTGCGGCCTAGTTTTCAAAGGGAGGGGATGATGCTCTGCTTCAGTATATCACAGTGCATGTGGACATTCATGATTCCCTCAATAAACTGTAGCTCCCCACAGCAGGCAGCTCTCATGCAGCCCCAAACCATGACACTCCAACCACTGTGCGTGACTGTTGGTAAAACACATTTGTTTATGTACTCCTGACCTTGTTGCCACCACACATATGCTTGATACCATCTGAACCAAATAAGTTTATCTTGGTTTCATCAGACCACAGGACATGACTGCAGTAATCCATGTCCTTAGTCTGCTATTCTGCAGGAAACTGTTTGCAGGCTTTCTTGTGCATAATTTGTAGAAGAGGCTTCCTACTGGGACAACAGCCATGCAGAACAATTTGATGCAGTGTGCAGTGTATGGTCTAAGCAATGACAGGCTCACCCCCCACGCTTTCAACCTCTGCAGCAAAGCTGGCAGTACTCATATGTCTAGTTTGAAAAGACAATCTCTGGATATGACACTGAACACGTGCACTCAACATCTTTGGTCGACCATGGAGAGGCCTGTTCTTAGTGGAACCTGTCCTGTTAACCCACTGTATGGTCTGCAGCTCAGTTTCAGGGTAGAGCAACAATTTTTTTTTCAGATCCTTAGACAGTTCTTTGCCATAAGGTGCCATGTTGAACTTCCTGTGACCAGTATGAGAGAGTGATAACACAACATTTAACACACCTGATCTCCATTCACACTTGAGATCTTGTAACACTAACAAGTTGCCTGAAACTGTGAAGGGTAAATGGCAAATTGGACACAGTTTTTATGGTGTACTCATTTTTATTGCAAGTGGTTTAGACAGTGATGGCTGTGTGTTGAGTTATTTTGAGGGCATCACAAATTTACATGGTTATACAAGCTGTACACTGACTACTTTACATTGTATCAAAGTGACATATCTTCAGACTTATTCCATGAAAAGATATAATACAATATTTAAAAAAATATAAGGGGTGTACTCACTTTTGTGACATACTGTATATGTTTATGTCCAGGTAGATAAGAATTCCTATACAGGCATGTGTATATTCGGGTAAATAAATTATTCACATACAAATGCTGTACATGTATTTTTAGAGTAAGTATAAGAATTTTTTATTAAAAAAAACATGAATGTCTGGTGTATGCATATTGCCTGTATATTTACCTTTACATCTGTATGTGATTATTTATATGTAAAGTACTATGTCTGTGTATACAACTAGATATGCATATATTTGTATGTATATAGACATGTATCTGTATGTGAATAATCTATTTACCTTAATATACATGTATTTGCATCTGAATAATCTACTTACTTTAAAGGGGATGTCTCACCATGCTGTTTCAGAGACACAACCAGTCTTACAATCATGCTTTCTCTCTCTTCCTGGTGAGATTGTGGGTGGTTATTTAGCAGTGATTAGCATATCAGCTCAGTATTCACAGCTCTTCTAATTGCACTGACATGACAGCAGGAGCTGTTATCTATGAGTTCTGAAGCTCTATGCTCTAAAGTAATCAAGTAATTAGTCTCTTTTGTTTGTTAGAGATAACAATCTGTTGTCATGCTGCTGACAGTGCAAGCTGTTATGACCTCACTATCTGCTCTCAGATGTTGACCTGTGTTTACTAAGAGCAGATAAAATCTCTCTTATTTCCTCAACAAAGCAAGAAAACCAAAACAATTTATTTGAAAAAAAATGACCTGTCCCTACATGCTGAAAGCTAATCTTTGTAGTGAGACAACCCCTTTAATATACCCTGTTTGGCATAAGCAGCCAAACTCTGAATTGCATAAAAAAATGTACTACGCCTTATTTTCGAGGAAACAGGGTATGTGAATATAGTACTGTTATTGTTTGGGGATCCAGTGTTCATTGTAACAGAAAATAAAATACCTAATTAAACCCACTCTATTGTTGGCAAAAAAAAAATTGGATATATAATATTATAGTCAGCATAGTCAAGTATAGTTTACACTTACAGATTCCTCTGTCCCCAGCTCTATTAGACTCTCACTTACAGCCACACTGATACTTCCTCGAGCTCCTCGTGAGGCTAATAAAAATAGAAACAAAAAGAACATAAAAGATATCACAGGACGTAATCACAAATTAAATTTTTTTTACTTACACTTGCTAAATGAACCGTGCCAAGATTTCTTTCTGTGACACCAGATAGTGGCTTATGGGCATCTACAGTGAGGAAATAATTATTTAATCCCTTGCTGATTTTGTAAGTGTGCCCACTGACAAAGACATGAATGGTCTATAATTTTAAGGGTAGGTTAATTTTAACATTGAGAGATAGACTATCCAAAATAAGATCACATTGTATAAGTTATATACATTTATTTGCATTTTGCTGAGAGAAATAAGTATTTGTTTCCCTACCAACCATTAAGAGTTCTGACTCCTACAGACCAGTTAGACGCTCGCAATCAACTCGTTACCTGCATTAAAGACAGCTGTCTTAAATAGTCACCTTTCTAAAAGACTCCTGTCCACAGACTAAATTAATCAGTCAGACTCTAACTTCTACAACATGGGCAAGACCAAAGAGCTTTCTAAGGATGTCAGGGACAAGATCATAGACCTTCACAAAGCTGGAATGAACTACAAAACCATAAGTAAGACGCTGCATGAGAAGGAGACAACTGTTGGTGCAATAGTAAGAAAATGGAAGAATTACAATATGAGTGTCAATCTACATTGATCTGGGGCACCATGCAAAATCTCACCTCGTGGGGTATCCTTCATCATGAGGAAGGTGAGAGATCAGCCTAAAATTACACAGGGTGAAGCTGTTAACAATTGGCAATACATTACGCCGTAATGGTTTAAAATCCTGCAGTGCCCACAAGGTCCATCTGCTCAAGAAGTCACATGTGCAGGCCCATTTGAAGCTTGCTAATGAACACCTGGATGATTCTGTGAGTGATTGGAAGAAGGTGCTGTGGTCACATGAGACAAAAATTGAGCTCTTTGTCATTAACTCAAATCACCGTGTTTGGAGGAAGAGAAATGCTGCCTATGATCCAAAGAACACCGTCCCTACTGTTAAGCATGGAGGTGGAAACATTGTGTTTTGGGGTTTTTCTCTGCTAAGGGCACAGGTCTACTTCACTGCATCAATGGGAGAATGGATGGAGCCATGTACCATAAAATCCTGAGTGACAACCTCCTTCCCTCTGCCAGGACATTAAAAATGGGTCATGGCTGGGTCTTCCAACAAAACAATGACCCAAAACATACAGCCAAGGCAACAAAGGAGTGGCTCAAAAAGAAGCACATTAAGGTCATGGAGTGGCCTAGCTAGTCCCCAGACCTTAATCCCATAGAAAACTTATGGAGAAAGTTGAAGCTTTGAGTTGCCAAGTGACAGCCTCAAAATCTTAATGATTTAGAGATGATCTGCAAAGAGGAGTGGACCAAAATTCCTCCTGACACGTGTGCAAACCTCATCATCAACTACAAAAAAGGTCTGACTGCTGTGCTTCCCAACAAGTATTAAGTCTTGTTTGCCAAGGGGACCAAATACTTATTTCTCATTGCAAAATGCAAATACATTTATATAATTTATACAATGTGATTTTCTGGATTTAATTTTTTGATATTCTATCTCTCAATGTTAAAATTAACCTACCCTTAAAATTAGAGACTGTTCATGTCTTTGTCAGTGTGTACAAAATCAGTAAGGGACCAAATAATTATTTCCTTCACTGTATAGCAAATCAGTTAATGTTGTTAATGTTGGTGATGACTACACTACAATTGCACAATTAATCTTATTACAAGGATTAAATTATTTTCTTCTAACATAAAGAAATATTTGGTATATTTTACTTGTATGATTTAACAGTAAAATAGAATTGTAAAAATTCACTTGTCCAATGCTCAACCCCTTAATCAGTTCCTGACCACGCTGTTTACCGAACTTTCTAGGCAGGCACATTCAAACCACATTCTGGTTTGGATGTTATGACGCTATCCTGTGCTTGGTTATTGTGCAAGTTTTCACTTTTTCCGTGATGCTAGGCTTTATTTTTTATGTAATTAGCTGTTTTTATTTGAGGGGAAATAGTTTTTTTTTTTATTTAATGATTTTTGTAACAGCAAAAGTGCCGCTAAAATAAGTTTTGTAATTGTTTTACTTTTCCACTACAGACATTTACATATAGGTGATATAAAGTTTTAGGACTGTTGGGTGTGGGGATAAAAGTTGTGATTTGGGCTGTTGATATTTATTTCAGTAATATTTTATGGTGTGTGTTTTTTTTGTTACTTTGTTTTATATATTGTGCCTCCCCTCTATGAAGCATTTTTATATCACTTTTTTTGCTGATTTTCCCCGTAACTGGGGCTGATTAAATATAGGGGAAATACAATCCCCTGCATTGACTGCAGAGCTGTTCTGGGTTTGATACGACCAAGAAACTCAAGCAGGTACTGGGTCCCGGCGGTCATGCCATTGCTGGCGCCAGGAGGCAAGAAGCCGACAGGTTTCTTGCCTGTCTGTGTATACAACAATTAAGAAGGTAAAGATGGTAATAAGCCATCCCTGTCTTGTCAGTGGAGAGTCCAGCTATCACTAATAGCCAGCTCTCCACTCATGCATTGTGCACAATTAAGGGGACATGTATGAAAATTGTCTTGGTCTAAGACTTTCTTTGTTGCCCATAGCAACCAATCAGAATTTCCCTTTCATTACATGTAGTGCTCTGAAAAAATGAAAGGGGCACTCTGATTGGTTGCTATGGGCAACAAGAAATGTCTTAGACCAAGACCGTTTTCATACATGTGGACCTTAGGCTATGTTCACACGATGCAGCCCGCCGGACCCATAGACATGCATTACTCGCAGCCCGAAAGCGCCGCAAATAATTGACATGTCACTTATCTCCCCGCGCGTACAATATGATCGCATTGTACGAGTGGGGAGAGGAGACGTAATTCATAATTCTCTATGAGAGCTGTGGATTACCGTAATTTCGACGCGCATCTCGCCCATATTAGAGTGCAAATACGCGGCGAAATGTGCACCGAAATTACGCCGTGTGAACATACAATTAATGTACAGCTGCGCTTCCTGCATGGATATTTATACAGTCAATGCATGGTCAGCAAGGTGTTAAGGATGTACAGTTGAAACCAGAAGTTTGCATACACTATATAAAAAGACACATATTAGGAACCAAAATTATTTATATTTTCCAAATGCCAGAATAATAAGAGAAAGAGAATAAAGTTATTTTTATTACTTTCTGCAAAGCCAAACATTTACATACATTTCATTAGTATTTGGTAGCATTGTCCTTTAACTGTATGACTTGGGTCAAACATTTTGAATATCCTTCCACAAGCTTTTCACAATAGTTGGTAGGAATTTTGGCCCATTTCTCCTGACAAAACTGGTGTAACTGAGTCATGTTTGTAGGTCACCTTGCTCGTACCTGCCTTTTCAGCTTTGCCCATACATTTTCAATAGGATTGAGATCAGGGCTTTGTGATGGCAGCTCCAAAATATTGACTTGGTTGTTCTTAAGCCACTTTGTAACCAGTTTCGGAGTATGCTGTGGGTCATTGTCCATTTGGAAGACCCATTTCCACCAAAGCTTTAACTTCCTGGCTGATGTCTTGAGATGTTGCTTCAGTTTTGCCACATGAACTTCTTTCCTCATGTTGCCATCTATTTTGTAACGTGCCCTAGTCTCTTCTGCAGCAAAACAACTCCACAACATGATGCTGCCACCCCCGTGTTTCACAGTTGGGATGGTGTTCTTAGGCTTCCAAGTTACTCTCTTTTTCCTCCAAATGTAACGATGGTCATTATGGCCAAGTAGTTCAATTCTAGTTTCATCAGACCACAGAACATGTCTCCAAAAACATAGATCTCTTTTCCTGTGTGCAGTTGCAAACATGAATCTGGCTTTTATATGTTTCTTTTGGAGTAATGGCTTCTTCCTGGCAGAGTGGCATTTCAGCCCATACAGTACTCGTTTCACTGTGGATAATGACACAATCTGACTAACTTCCGCCAGCATCTACACAAGGTCTTTTGCTTTTGTTCTTGGGTTGATATGTACATGTCGGACCAAAGCATGTTCATATCTGAGACACAGAACCCGTCTCCTTCCTGCATGGCTGGACGTTCCCATCTTGTTTGTACTTGCATATCATTGTTTGTACAAATAAACGAGGCACATTCAGGTATCTGAAAATTGCACCCAAGGATGATCCAGACTTGTGCAAGTCCACAATTCTCTTCCTGACATCTTGGCTGATTTATTTTATGTTTCACACAGAAGCAGTATGTTTCTAGTGTGTATTAAAAAAAACATCCACAGCTCTGTCTCTAATTAACCTAGATGTTGCCAATAAACCTATCAGAAGCTTCCAAAGACATGACATCATCATATGGGCTGTCCCAAATTGTTTAAAGGCATATTAATCCTAGTATATGCAAACGTTTGACTTTGCAGAAAGTAATAAAAATGCCTTAAAAAGTTCTCGCATTATTTTGGCATTTGGCAAATTTTGGTTCCTAATTAACCTAAAACGGGTAAAGTTTATTCTGATTTCATGTTAGATAGTGAGAAAAACATGCATATGTGTCTTTTTATATAATGTATGTAAACTTCTGGTTTCAACTGTAGCTCTTTTAGGATCGTTTTCTGTACGTTTTAGTGGTTTTCCACAATGAAAAAAATTCTGATATCCTTAACTATTTTATTTTCCCATCAATGGAGCTGTGTAAGGGCTGGTGGTATAACCACTTAGATACTGGAATAACTATTTACCCCAACATCTAAGAGGATAAACTGCCAAGATCATCGTTGACAGGGTTGTCCTCTTTAGACAACTGCTTTATAACCGGTTTTCTGATTAAACACTTCAAGGCGCTTTCTTGTTTTTGAGTCTGTCAACAATCTGTTTTTTTGAGGACAAGAGTATTAGTATAGTCTTCAGGCTAGGATAAAAGACTAACACTTGAAATGACTTTTACTCCCATTTCATTCTATGAAATTAGACACTTTATCATGGTGGTAAGGCCCTACCTGCCAATCTTGTTTAA
>JAODAL010058480.1:0-22062 GCA_025379985.1 Phyllomedusa bahiana
CCCGACTCGGCCTAATAATGCGCCTAATTTTGAAGTGCGCCGGCTCATACATCTAGAGAACAGGGCCGCGCCAGTTTTTGGGCTGAAAGAATGGCAAAATATTCCCGCAGCCCCGTACATACAAAATAACATCTATCTACCAACAGAACTATACAAACTCCAGAGAGAACTAGAAAGCACAGGGCCCCATAGCAAAATGAGATGAGTCCCCCAACAACTGACAGGAACAAACAGCAGTATTAATAGCAATAATTAAAAAGTCAGTGCAAGGTAGAAAGCCTCCAACTTAGACCCTATACAGAGAGGGACAAACTCATTTTAATTGAGGACCACATCGGCATTACGATTGCCCTTAAAGGGGTTGTCTCATCTCAAAGTTTCATAGGATGCATGAATGAAAATAATGCTGCTTTGCTCTGTCACTTCCTGGTTATGCTGTCTGTAACTAGCATATGAGCTCCATGTATTCAGACTTCTCCGTTTCAGTCTAGATTAGCTAAATTACCTTCTCTGAGGTCCAGAGAAGCTTCGGAGCTAACAGTAATTAGTCTTTTGTCTGAAAGATCAGATAACACACAAGTGCTCACTGCTGGCCCTGACAACACTCCCTGCTATCAGATAAAACAAACAGCAGGGGAGAAGGAGTACACAGGTTGGTCACTTGGGGAACCAGAGATAGCACAGAAGGTGATAAAATCACTTGTAGCTCCTTTAACAAAAAAAGATGAACAGACCAATGTATTTGGAAAATGTCTTCATTTAGTGTTCCCTATATTTTGAAAGCTATTCTTTGTAGCGAGACAACCCCTTCAAATAACTGTTGGAGGGTGGCTTGGTGCCTGGGTAGAGCTGTGCCACCACACACAGCGCTGTAAAGGTGCACACTGGAGCTCCGAATCCAAGATGTGGCACTCTCCCTGTTCTGGCGCCAACCCCCCCCCCCCCCCCCTCCTCCCACCCTGCTGGCTGGATCCTCTGGGGAACATGGGACGGTCCTGCTGCTTCCACACCTTGTCCATCCCTGCTCGCTGTATCCAAGCCCTTGCGGGCCTCAAAGTGATAAATTTGGCCTACGGGAGCTTGAGTTTGACACGTGCCATACAAGAGGGTATAGTGTTTTTGCATTTGACTAGCCCCTGCAACCTCTTGGCCCCAGGGCAGCTGCAAGGGCTATTGTTACGCCCATAAAAAAAACTATTCTATTCTTGGGCAAAATGGCAAAGCATGATCAAATTCTGTATCTTGTCAAAGGAGCCCTTATCAAATCAACAGATTGTGGACATGTACTGCTACCAGGGGTTACCTCGATGTAGCTGCTAATCCGATACCTGATCAGTAGAAAACATCCTGCAGAGTGGGGAACCAGTATAAATCTACAGGCTCGGATGACCTTGGTTGCCTGAATCCCTATAGAGGGCCCAGCATAATGACAGCTGCTCCCCAAACACATATTCTACATAGGTCTGTTACAGCGTTCCTGTGCTGCAGAGATACTGGCACCATCCCCACCAGTGATTCACACATACTTTTCCAGGGTGGGAGCAGCTAATAGACAAAAACCATCTAGGGTGGAAATCAGTGCAGCAATATATAAAGCAGTGCAACGCAAATGAGTTTTCTAGAACCCCTGTAAAAAGTAGAGAGCGTATGTTAAAGGGTCTGACATGTGACCGAGGCCTGTGAAGCCCCCCACCAGCATACCACACATGCCTCTACAGTAACAGCATGTGGTGGATGGGCAGGCTTATGGGACAGCTGGCACTTGACGGGCAGACTCCGAATGTAGGGATGACCTCTGGCTCATATTCACAATCATTATGAAAGCAAGCGCATAGTTTGTCAATTATACAGGCTAATATGAGCGGGGAGAAGCTGTAAATAGTATACACCGCTATGGGATAGCATTATCCTGAGACAGGGCCTGGGGGTTACAAGGCTTGTGCCCAGTGTGTAATGGGCCGATCGCCATCCAGGCTCTGAAGATTGTAAAGGTTTCTATGTAAGCGGGCGTTCACATGGCAGAGCCGATTCTGGGTGCGGATTCTATAGGATTATAATCCGTGCATAACGGCCGCATTGACCTGCCAATTCTTTGACGGGGGTTATCCTCTGATAATAAAATGCCTCGGACAGTCCAGATGGCCGCCACACTGACCAGAGCGGAGTTTCAACTAACGTTCTCAGGACGGATAGTGTGAGCCTACCAGACGTGTGACTCTATGCTAAGGGAATGTTCACACTGCGTCTTTGCGGAACCAATTCCGGGGCCCAATTGGGCTGCCAAATGCCTGAATTACAGCCGGCAAATAGGGTAACCCATAGTTCTCATTCAGAGCTATGATTACCTGCTGTCCCCCCCGACGTGACATGTCACTTCTTCCCGCCGCTCACGCGCGGAGGAAAGTGGATGTCTATGGGAGCCGGCAGAGGTACGTGCTGGCCAGCGTGTACTTCTAAAACACCTGCCGTATAGAGGCACATACAGTACACACCCCAAAGATGCCGTGTGAACTTGGCCTAAGGGTACGTTCACACAGCCGACTTGGATGCTGAAAGTTTCCACATCAAATCATTGTATGAAATTCTGCGCCTGCAAGTGCAGATTTTAGAAGGGGATTTGACGCCGATCGTCAGCCTCCTATACACTACATTGGGAGGTGAGGATGCACCTGAAAAGAAATCAGTGCTGAGGAAAAATCAGCGGCACGTGAACAACACCGCCAATTTCCCATTAGAAAGAATGTCAGGCAGATTGCTGCTGATTGGACGCCAATTCTGAGGCAGCCAAAATCAGCTGTGTGAACATAGTCCCACTGCTGCCTTACTCATGTATACAGGTATCATTTATTCCCCGCAGACCGCTACAGAAATGAAGGGCATCCCCAAAGTGACTCATTCTGGAAAAATCCCTATTACAGCGATTGGCCTGGAAACTCCCAAAACCAAATGCAGGGATTCTCCCACCGTGGCTCACATCACCCTTCCACCATCAGCTGCTCATCTCATTGAGCACATACAATAGAAGAGGTCATCAAATACTCCAGACAGGGGCTGTAGCGGAGAAAATCAGGCGCTGTGCCCGAAAAGCTCCTTGGAAATAGGTCAGACTTCTCTACAGGTGTCCAACGACTGACAGAAGCCAAAAGGGTCTTTTGGCCTTCTGTCCAGCAGATATGTTAGTGCACCTCCACTATAGAAAAGCACTGTATACTGTACTCTGCTATACACAGGTGTTAAGGGTTGCGCTGTGACCTGTTGCAATGCGCGACACCTTCGATCCTGTGGTTGGTCGGCTCCCATGTTCCTGCCTGCATGCGCTGTTTGGTGTGGATTTAAAAGCAGAAACCAATTACATGTCACCTTGGTCCAATTAAAGGGACCATCATTTTTCTTTTCACATATTGACAGCAATACACCACTGAGAGATATATATATATATATATATATATATATATATATATATATATATATATAATCTATATAACAAAGTTCCACCTATGTCCATTACGGAATTCCCCTCTGCGAGCTCCGATAACCTTGAGAAGACAGTCCTTCTTTCTGGTCGCCTCTTGTCCGAGAAGTGTCATTCTTATGAACAATAGCTGGATAACCCCCCTCCTATATCCTTTCATGTATTGCTCTTTTCGTTGCCTCAATCTTACCTATTCTTGTCTAGAAAACAAGAGAGCAATCATTACCTACTATTTGTACCAAGACTGCATAGAGATAAGCAGAAACTATAGTAGAGCGAGATTAGTCCACCCTGCCATTTCAGAGGATTCTCACAGCTGGGAAAGGACAAAAAAATGTTATGTAACTTTTGACTGTACAGGATTGAAGTATTGGTTTTTAACTAGGTAGCAGCAGCATATTATTTAATTTTTAAGTAAACTGGAAAACCCCTTTAAGCAGGATGCTGAGTTTACACCCTGTCACAGCAACAAGCATCCAAATCCACGCCCATAGGGTATAGTAAGGTTTTTCAAATAGTGCAACATGATTGTTAATGGCCACAAGGCATCATGGGTAAATCTGCATCACTACCAGCAAAATCATGCAGCTAATTAACACTTAAAAGCGGTTGACTCACTACAAAGATTACCTATCAGCATGTAGGGCACGGTAAATGAAGGCTTTCTCCAAATATATTGCTTTATTTATTTTGCTTTATTGAGGAGATAAAAGCGGCATTTCTCTAGGTTACCTGCTCTGCTTTTTGTCTTATCTGATAGCAGGGAGTGACATCACCACAGGTCTAAATTCACTATTTTGCCATAGGCAAACTTAAACTCTATCAGTTCTCAGTCTATAAAGCATTAAAACTTAACTTTTATTATGTATAACACACTTTTTTAAAAATCTGATTTCTAACCTCTCAATTTGTCTCAAATTTATCCCTTTCTAATTGTGAAGAAAGAACTCCTTTTCTATTATCAAATCTGGTGGAACACCACTTATTATATCACCAGGGAAACCCTATATATACAGTGATTTGCTAACTGCAAAAAGGAATCCAAAAACATCTTACTTGGGCAATCATCCCTAATCTGATGAACATGAAGCATATAAGGTTTCCTTGTGAGACCCTCTGCAGCAGGTAACAGTGAAAAGAGGTAAAAAAAAAATCACAAATTAAAATGTCATGCCTGACCTCCATCACCACAGGTCCCCACACAGGACAACCAGCAGCTTGAGAACAGAGTGTGTTATCTCTAAAACAAAGGAGACTAAACTTTTTTTGAGCTCTGAAGCTCTCTGCGCTATTTGATAACATCTCCTGCTCTCATGTCAATGCAATCTGAAGAGCTGGGAATATTGAGCTGATGTGCTAATAACTGCCATAAAACCACCCACAGCTTGACTAGGAAGAGACAGGACACAGGAATCTGAAGCCGATTTGGGTTCTGTGAAACAACACCTTTAAAGTGTGACCTCAAACTTACACAAGACCCATAAAAAGCAATCGCACCAGGTCCTCCAAAGACAGAGATCCTCTTTGTAGAGGCTCTAGAGGAGGGTCCTCTGGGATGGATTTTTATACAGTATTTAAAAACAGGTTTTCTAAACAGACAAAACCTTTAACACATTAAACAAGGATTTGCTGAATAGATCACATTGCAAAAACAAAAAAAATCCAGAAAGTCCAGGAGAGGCATCAATCCTTTGTATCGGGCACTGTGCAACCAAAGTTCGGTCTTCACTTCCTCTAGGAAGGATATGGAGGGACAGGCCTGACAGATATAACAACATCTGTCAGCAGGGTAACAACAGTCATAGAAAGACCAAAAGTCACAGAGTCACAGCAAAGGACTCACAGGCAAAGTGATACAAGAGATAGGAGAGACTGTTCAATACTGGTGCCTGTGCCAGCACCTCCCACAGCGCGGCAGTGCCCGCATAAATACAGAGCTCATGGTCTCCAATAAGTTTATGTCAGAAAGACAACAATGGAAAAAGTTAGATCTGCTCTGGTTCTCTGTAAGGCTATGTTCACACGGCTTATTTGCGGGGCGTAATTACGCCGCGGGGGGGGATAAGCGACATGTCAATTACTAGCGGCGAATACGCGCCGCCGGTAATGAAAGTCAATGGGCCGGCGAGGTGCCGGCCCCCCGCTCCCGCTGCGTAATTACGCCCCGCAAATAAGCCGTGTGAAGGTAGCATAACAGTCGGCTCATCGCTAGCAATCAGCTGACCCGTGACAGATGTTCCTTCATGTGAACAGCCCTTTAAATGAATTTTAAAGGATTTTTGCCACGATCTCATTTCATACCTCCTGCCTCCAGCGCTGTGTGCTCAGAAGAGGTTGTGTGTGATTTGTTTGAACTGCACATCATGTGACCCAGCAGGATGACATCACCAGGCCTTTCCTTAGTCAAAGAAAGGTCTGTTTATGTAAAGCATTGTGAGTAGCTGAGAGGTAAAGTTTTTGCCTCCAGGCACAAGGGTCCTAGATTCAAATCCCTGCAGGAACCAAACCTGTGGAATTTTTTCCTCTTTATCAATGCACAAACCTCATTGAGTTTTTTTTGTTTTATTTGCACTGTTTGACTTATTAATAACTCGTCCAAAGGCCAGGAGAAGAATGACAGCCCCCGGGGTTTGAACCCTCAGTAGCTGCCCGAGAAGAGAGGTGATGTCTGAGCATGTGTGACCAGGAGTGAGGAGCTCTCAGCCCTGGTCGTATCCCCTGGAGATGAGCTGTAAACAATGGAGCACTAAAGGAGCAGCTAAAACAAAAACGGGGCACAATTTTTAATAATAATTGTGAAAATCTTTGTTATTTCATTTGCAAGCTTCCCACGTCAATTTTTCTTCGTGGCAAAACCTCTTTAAATGGGGCAAGAGTGGGAGAACAATTGGAGAAGAAGGTATACTTCCCTCCCGGTGCCCCGCCACTACCACTCTGTAGAGCCCCACTATCCGCTCCTCTTCACTGTCTGTGCTGTCCAACAGCAATGACTTGAGCTCCATTCACTTAGGCTTTATCTCCACTGCAGCTTTACCATCGTATTTTTGGCGCTTTTAGGATTTTAGAAGCGCTGAAAATACGATTGTTCCTGCAGCCCCATAGGCGGCAATAGGAAAGACGAGCCGCAGTCTCCACAGCTCGTCTTTCAGTGCCGGCGTATTATACAACATGTCAACTGGAGAGGGTCCAACCACAACTAATGGTAAGAACAGGGGTCCCAAGTCCCCTAGCTTGAATGGAGCAGTGGTCTAGCATGTTCACTTCTGCTTCATCCCGACTTTGTGGGGTCACCAGAGATAATAGGGGATAGGGTTCTACTATCTTCAGGAGTCCCACAGACATAAAATAGAGGGTTGGTTGAGCTCAAACGTGGAGGTATAGGACCTTGTCTTCATGACCAGTAGATGCCCCTCCTCCCGATCAGACACTAATTATGGTCAGGATCTACCGTAGTCCCGAATGAGCTCTACAACTCTAACACCAACAACTCTAGGGTGGTACGGACACCACAAGCGCGGATCCTAACCAAAGATCCCTCACACACGGATCGCACTGATGTGACATCAATGAATGACTCCAGCTCTGATCTGTAACGTCAAGAGCCCCCTGGAGGAGCCCACGTCTAATGACGAGGAGGACACTAGACTATATGCTCAGAGCCGACTTGGGGGTATTAGGAGACACCCCTCCCAGCGATCTGCCGGATGCCCAGGCTGGGGCGGTCAGACCACACCCCCCAAATCTGCCGATGCCCAGGCTGGGGTCAACCACACCCCCCCAGCATCTGCCGATGCCCAGGCTGGGCGGTCAGACCACACCCCTCCCAGCGATCTGCCGGATGCCCAGGCTGGGGCGGTCAGACCACACCCCTCCCAGCGATCTGCCGGATGCCCAGGCTGGGGCGGTCAGACCACACCCCTCCCAGCGATCTGCCGGATGCCCAGGCTGGGGCGGTCAGACCACACCCCTCCCAGCGATCTGCTGGATGCCCAGGCTGGGGCGGTCAGACCACACCCCTCCCAGCGATCTGCTGGATGCCCAGGCTGGGGCGGTCAGACCACACCCCTCCCAGCGATCTGCTGGATGCCCAGGCTGGGGCGGTCAGACCACACCCCTCCCAGCGATCTGCTGGATGCCCAGGCTGGGGCGGTCAGACCACACCCCTCCCAGCGATCTGCTGGATTCCCAGGCTGGGGCGGGCAGACCACACCCCTCCCAGCGATCTGCGGATCCCAGGCTGGGCGGTCAGACCACAAGGCTGGCGGCGGCTCAGACCACACCCCTCCCAGAGATCTGCTGGATTCCCAGGCTGGGCGGTCAGACCACACCCCTCCCAGAGACCTCCCAGAGAAACCCCCCCGTCTGCGGATTCCCAGGCTGGGGCGGTCAGACCACACCCCTCCCAGAGATCTGCTGGATTCCCAGGCTGGGGCGGTCAGACCACACCCCTCCCAGAGATCTGCTGGATTCCCAGGCTGGGGCAGTCAGACCACACCCCTCCTGGATCCCCAGGCTAGACACCAATGACTTCTGCCAGGTGCTGGTATGTGACAGTGCCCGCCACATGGTGCCCTAGAGCATGAACACCACAACACCAAGCACCCCTGCTGGGAATCTGACAAAAGCCAAAAATAGGTTTATGTCACCGGCACATGCAGCGGCGCGGTGGGCAGCTACCTGGTGACAGTGCAGCACTGCGTGATTTACGCCTGGTGTAACCTTTTCTCTCCTAGTAATGTGCTGGTCCATGACCTCACGGGGGGGTGACCTGGCACATGGTGCCCACAATGTAGCAGCACCTCTGGCCTCACTGCTGGGACTTTTAGTTCTCTAGCTCTGCCATCACCATCCTGATATGGCACCCACAATGTAGCAGCACCCCTGGCTGCTGGGACTTGTAGTTCTCTAGCTGTGCCTTCACCATCCTGAGCTGGTACCATGGTGCCCACAATGTATCAGCACCCCTGGCCTGGCTGCTTGGACTTGTAGTTCTCTAGTGTCCCCATCTTGACCTGGTGACAGCAGAGCTGGAGAACTACAAGTCCCAGCACTAGGCCAGTGGTGCCGCTACATTGTGGGCTCCATGGTGACGGCAGAGCTGGAGAACTACAAGTCCCAGCACTAGGCCAGTGGTGCCGCTACATTGTGGGCTCCATGGTGACGGCAGAGCTGGAGAACTACAAGTCCCAGCAGCCAGGCCAGGGGTGTGGCTACATTGTGGGTACTAGCAGTACCTCTGGCCTGCCAGCTGGGACTTGTAGTTCCCCAGCTCTGCCGTCCCCATGGAGCCCACAATGTAGTGGCACCACTGGCCTAATGCTGGGACTTGTAGTTCTCCAGCTCTGCCGTCACCATGGAGCCCACAATGTAGTGGCACCACTGGCCTAATGCTGGGACTTGTAGTTCTCCAGCTCTGCCATCACCAGGAGCCCACAATGTAGCGGCACCACTGGCCTAATGCTGGGACTTGTAGTTCTCTAGCTCTGCCGTCCCCATGGAGCCCACAATGTACCCACACCCCTGGCCTGTCTGCTGGGACATGTAGTTCTCTAGCTCTGCCGTCCCCTGGTGCCCACAATGTACCCGCACCCCTGGCCTGCCTGCTGGGACTTGTAGTTCTCTAGCTCTGCCGTCCCCATGGTGCCCACAATGTACCCGCACCTCTGGCCTAATGCTGGGACATGTAGTTCTCTAGCTCTGCCGTCCCCTGGTGCCCACAATGTACCCGCACCCCTTGCCTGCCTGCTGGGACTTGTAGTTCCCCATCACCTGGTGCCCACTATGTACCCACACCCCTGGCCTGCCTGCTGGGACTTGTAGTTCTCCAGCTCCGCCATCACCTGGTGCCCACAATGTACCCACACCCCTGGCCTGCCTGCTGGGACTTGTAGTTCCGCAGCTCTGCCATCCCCATGGAGCCCACACTGTACCCGCCCCCCTGGGCTGGGCTGGGACTTGTAGTTCCTCAGCTCTGCCATCCCCCTGGAGCCCACACTGTCCCCGCACCCCTGGGCTGGGCTGGGACTTGTAGTTCGCCAGCCCTGCCGTCCCCATGGAGCCCACAATGTACCCGCACCCCTGGGCTGGGCTGGGACTTGTAGTTCTCCAGCCCTGCCGTCCCCATGGAGCCCACAATGTACCCGCACCCCTGGGCTGGGCTGGGACTTGTAGTTCTCCAGCCCTGCCGTCCCCATGGAGCCCACAATGTACCCCACCCCTGGGCTGGGACTTGTAGTTCTCCAGCCCTGCCGTCCCCATGGAGCCCACAATGTACCCGCACCCCTGGCTGGGCGGGGACTTGTAGTTCCCAGCCCTGCCGTCCCCATGGAGCCCACAATGTACCCGCACCCCTGGGCTGGGCTGGGACTTGTAGTTCTCCAGCCCTGCCGTCCCCATGGAGCCCACAATGTACCCGCACCCCTGGCCTGCCTGCTGGGACTTGTAGTTCCCCAGCTCCGCCGTCACCATGGAGCCCACAATGTACCCACACCCCTGGGCTAGGGCTGGGACTTGTAGTTCTCCAGCCCTGCCGTCCCCATGGAGCCCACAATGTACCTGCACCCCTGGCCTGCCTGCTGGGACTTGTAGTTCCCCAGCTCCGCCGTCACCATGGAGCCCACAATGTACCCGCACCCCTGGGCTGGGCTGGGACGTGTAGTTCTCCAGCCCTGCCGTCCCCATGGAGCCCACAATGTACCTGCACCCCTGGCCTGCCTGCTGGGACTTGTAGTTCCCCAGCTCCGCCGTCACCATGGAGCCCACAATGTACCCGCACCCCTGGGCTGGGACTTGTAGTTCCCCAGCTCCGCCATCACCTGGTGCCCACAATGTACCTGCACCCCTGGCCTGTCTGCTGGGACTTGTAGTTCTCCAGCTCCGCCATCACCTGGTGCCCACAATGTACCTGCACCCCTGGCCTGCCTGCTGGGACTTGTAGTTCCCCAGCTCCGCCGTCACCATGGAGCCCACAATGTACCCGCACCCCTGGGCTAGGGCTGGGACTTGTAGTTCTCCAGCTCCGCCGTCACCTGTGTGTGGGGCACTGACCTGTTGAGGAACGCGTTCCCGAAGGCGCTGAGCTTCCTGAACGGCTTCTTGGGGTCCACGACCAGCGCGTTACCGGGCAGGACCCCCTCCACCGGGCCGTGCATGACGGCGATGAAGGAGTCGGTGGTGGGCTCGGGCCCGATGCGCATCCCCGGGAAGTCCTGCTCGATCAGGTGTCGGATGAAGGTGGTCTTGCCCGTGCTGTACTGCCCCACGAGGAGCACCATAGGCTTGTTGTCGAAGTCAGCGTCCTCCAGCGCGGGCGAGTGGAACTCGTGGAAGCGGTAGTGCTCCTCCAGGGGTAGCAGCTTCTGCGCGTACAGCTTGCGGAGCCCTTCGGCCACCGTCTGGAAGAGCTCGGGCTCATTCTTCCTACGACCGTCCCTGGTGACCCAGCTGAACATGGCGGCGACCGGAGCGGCTCTAACGGACCCGGCGTGAGCTCTGCGGCTCGGGGCTAGGATGCCTGGGTCGCGCTGGGCGTGGCTGTGGGCGTGGCCTCGTGCGGTCCCGGCCAATCACCGTGCGGAGCCCCCTGTAATAGTAGTACGGGCGGCCACCCTGATGACGTCACCCGCTCTGATGACGTCACCCAGGCATCCCCGCGCCCTGCCAAGTGAGTCACGATGACACGTGTGAGAGGAAGCGCCGCGGGCGGGGCCATGCAGTCACATTATTATGACCAGTGGCAGCCTAGTATAGGGAGGCGCTCAGGGGCGGTGAGCTGGCTCGGTGGGTAGATGAGGAGTGTGATAGGCAGTCTGCACGTATATCCCACGTGTTTTATTTATCAGAGTTGCAGAAAGGGATGATTATTGGTTTTACAGCCAAGGCTGGTGTCTGTGAACTGTGCTCCTGTGGTGTAAGGCTAGATTCACACGGCTTATTCCTGCCGTAATTGTGGGACATATTTCGCCTGCAATTACGCCGTGTGCTCCGGAGCGGGGGAGAGGGGGGGTGCCAGCCCACTGGCCCCATAGACATTCATTTTTCATGACGTGTATATGCCGTGAATAAGTAGCATGTCACTTCTCTCCCCGCTCGCCGTATTGTGCGAGCAGGGAGAGGAGACGTAATCCATAGTTCTCTAGGCCTCGTTCACACGGCTTAAAATAGGACTGATTGCAACCGTATTGCGTGCCGTATTTGCGCTGCAGTACGGCTCCAATCCATCCCAGTAACTACGGTAATAGAGAACTGTGGATTCCGTCTCTTCTCCCCGCTCGGCGAATACGCCGCGGGGGGAGATCAGTGACATGCACATTATTTACGGCGTGTACGCCGCCCGGGGAGAGGAGGCGCAATCCATAGTTCTCAATGAGAACTGTGGATTACCAGAGTTACTGGGACGTATTTCGCCCGTATTTGAGTGCAGTATGGCGTGAATTACGGGCTGAAAGACGTCCCAGTTTTCACACGGCTTATTGTCGACGTAATTGCGGGGACGGATTTTTTTCGCCCCGCATATTCATTTACAGCGGTGAAACTGCCAACGATCAAGCGGGGCACGGGTGGGCGGGACGCTCGCCTGGCACAAAGACATCGATTGAACATCCCGTGCGTATGACGCCGGATAATTGACAGGTCACTGATCTCCCCCCGTATTTCGCAGGTACATCAGATCCAATAGAGACGTGAGCACGGAGATCCATAGTTCTCATATGAGAACTGTGGATTACCGTTCCCTGGGACTTGATTTCAGCCGTATTGGAGCGCAAATACGGCGCCAATACGGCTGAAATCAGTCCCAGAATAAGCCGTGTGAACGAGCTCTTATTCATGGCGGTATACGTGCCATGGATAATGAATGTCTATGGGACCGGCGAGCTGCGCCCCCCCCCCCCCCCCGCTGCGGAGCACACGGCGTTATTGAGGGCGAAATCCGTCCTGCAATTACGCCGTGAATAAGCCGTATGAACTCGGTCTTAGGGCATGTTCACGCAGCGTTTTTGGACGAGGTTTTCGGAGCGTTTCCTCGCCCAAAACCTCGTCCAAAGCGCCCCCAGTTCATTTAATTGATTCCTATGTAAAACCTCGTCGTTCACACATGACGAGGTTTTTACACGCTTCTTTGGAAGCAACGAAAAAGAAGTGTCATGTCAATTGTTGAAGCGTGTTTTTGGCACGGGTTTCGCGCGTTTTTGGCACGGTTTTCGCTGCGGTTTTTGTACTGGCTATTCATTTATATGGGTGAAAACCTCGTCCAAAACCTGATCAAAGCCTTGTCAAAAACCTTGTGGTTTGGGCGAGGAAACGCTCCGAAAACCTTGTCCAAAAACGCTGTGTGAACATGCCCTTAGGGTATGTTCACACGGCGTATTTTGGGGCACATTTCGCCACGTATTTCGCAGCGTACTGCGCTCGAATATGAGCGAGATACGTCCCAGTCATTACGGTAATCCCTAGTCCTCATAGAGAACTATGGATTATGTCTCCTCTCCCCACTCGGACAATACGATCGTATTGTACGCGTGGGGAGATAATTGACATGTCTATGGGGCCGGCGAGCTGCCCCCCCCTCTGCGCCGCGGGAGTATGTGACGATCAGCACGACTCCCGAAGACCTGGCATAATTGCGTGCCGTACTGTACGCCCCACAAATAAGCCGTGTGAACAAAGCAAAAGGTCTCCAAAACCCCCCGGTTCATTTTCATGGATTCCTAGGTAAAACAGCGTTATTCACACACGACAAGGTTTTTCCACGCGTTTTCCGCGCTTCTTTGGACACTGAAAAAGAAGTGTTAATTCTTGAAGCGTTTTTAGTGCTGAAAATCCCCATAGGAGTCAATGGAGGCTTCAAATCCTTGGCCCTGTTTTTGCCCTATTAATTTGTATGGGTGTTTCAAAAAGAAAACAGGGTTGAAAAACCTCATCCAAAACCTGATCAAAACCTCATCTGAATAGTGCTTCGTTGAGGCGCTTTTTTTAGACGAGGTTTTGACGCTGATTTGGGCGCTGAAAAGTCAACATCCAAATCAGCCGTGTGACAGAGCCTAGGGGTATGTGCACACGGCGTTTTGGGTCCGTTTGAACATATGCTTTTAGATGTGTGTTTGGGTCCGTGTAGACGGACCCAAACACACATATAAGGGTATGTTCACATGGCTTATTTTCAGGCGTAATTGCGCGCATATTTTGCCGCGTATTATAAGTGTCAAAATTCGCGCCGTAATTACGGTAATTTATAGCTCTCATAGAGAACTATGGATTACGCGTCGTGCCCCCGCGCGTACAATAAAATAGTGCTATAATAATATTTACTGCTACTGTAATATGATGTGCATTTTTAGGTTTTACCCTTAAAGCTCCTTGCAAAAAAATAATGCTCTATGAGAAACCAGATCATCACTGTGATACCGTGCAAAGGAAAGTAAAGGCTATTACCAAATACATTGCTGTTCTGATTTTGCTTCTTTTCAGAGCTAGAGCAGTTCTTTTCTCCTACTTGTTTACACAAACTTACCTAGGTTACCAACCATCTCTCTCTGCCCTCATTGCTCTAGCTGTCCCGGGATGGTGACATCTCACTCTGCTGTGTCTTATTAGCAGCACAGGAGCTTGTTTATCTATGTTAATACCCAGCTTTACTCCTTTAGAGCATTGTAGCCTTATTCCCTACTATTTAAACCCTTCTATTAGCAATTTCCCTTTAACAGACTCCGCTAGGAGTAGCAGAGCTGATATACCAATCACTGCTGTAAAACTACCCACAGACTTACCAGGAAGGGTGAGCTTGAACCTTGCTGTGTAGAGCAGGCTCTGTGGAACAGCATGATGAGAACACTCATTTAGTGCCTCCGAAAACTACTTTAAAAGGGTTGTCTCATCTTGCTGTTTCACTGAGCCAAAAGCAGTTTTAGTTAATATATCCTGTCTCTTCCTGGTCAAGCTATGGGGAGATCTATAGCAGTGATTATTGCATATCAGCTCGGCCTTCACAGCTCTTCTAATACCATGGACAGGAGCGCAGGAGATTTTATCTGTAAACAAACAAAGGAGGCTACTTGTTTGAGATATCATACTGTTTTTAAGCTGGCGGCAGTCTGACCTGTGGTGACGCCACTTCCAGATAAGGCAGAGCAGGGAGAGAAGGTCGGTAACCAGAGACACCTGTGTGCACTCAGAGCTGATACAATCTATCTTATCTCCTCAACAAAGCCCAAAAAAATAAAACAATCTATTTGGAAAAACTCTTCAATTACTGGTCCCTAGATGTTTAAAGCTAATCTTTGTAGTGAGACAACCCTTTAAGCTAGGCCGGCCAGAAAGACCAATTTATACCTTTTTCTGTTAAGCATCAGCATTTCTAGTTAAATATGCTAATGATGCACTTATACCATGCACTTATACATACCATGCTGTGATCATGAACTATACGGTCTGAAACGCGTAGGAGTTTGAATATTACGGTGGTACCTTGGTATAAGTCCTGTTTGAACACTAAAAAATGTGTTTGGTGTACAACATTTGTTTGGAATAAGACTCGAGGTGGCCCGGACCTGCACGGCAGCAGATGTGTAACAGAGGAGCTCAGCACAACTCTCAGCTGTTTATCTCAAGCAGGGGCGAAGGATTTAGATACCTGTTGCTTCCGGTGGCGAGTGCTACTTTGGCCGCACACAGACACTCCACACGGCTTATCAATCACTATGAGTCCTTTTATAAGTGCTGTACCTCTATAGCTGCTATCTCCCCTGCATCTCTACACCCAATCTTCTCATCTCCAGCTCTGGCTTATTTGGGGAATAGACTGTGCAATACCCTGCTCGTACTGAGTATGCGCCTATGTATGAGGTGGTTCGGGACTCAGATATACCTCTCTCACTTACTTTCAGACTCGCCATCTTCAACGCTCTGCAGAGTTACGTTGATCTAGCTCTGCTAAAACACAGTCGCCTTGCAAACGGTTACCGCTCATACTCCCTGCTATTACAGCTTCATCCAGGCTGCCTTTGGAGAACATGTGTAGTATTGTGGATAATACACAATAATCCTATTGTTATTATTGTATTATTAGTATTATTTTACCTTTGTTTCCTATGAGAAAAGTTTGGTATAAGTCCAATGATCTGGAACGGATTAATGACTTTGGATGAGTTCACACGGCTTATTTCCTGCGTATAGCGGGACGTACTGTGCACTCTGCTATATGCCGGGTGTTTTAGAAGTACGAGGTGGCCAGTGCATACTACTAAAGCACTGTGTTCTGGCCCCCATTCACTGTCGGTGTCCCCGGAGTATAAGTGCTGGGGAGAAGTGATATGTCAATTTCTCCCAGCGTGCAGTACATCACGGAAAACACTGGCTTATCATATCACTCATTGAGTACTTTTTAGGGCTGCATGTTTGGATGCTGTCACGGTTTACGCCGCGGTCCCCTGCCATGGACCGCCAGCGAGTCGTGCCTTCCTGGTACTTGCAGTCCTGTGCATTGCATTGTTTGTTGCATCTCTGAGCTCCTGCTGGTGTCTCAGGACTTAACCCCTGAGATGCTGGTCCAGTGTCTGTAGTCATCTGAGCTCCTGACCATCTGCCTGTCTGTCTCCTGTTGTCGTGTCTGCTGTCTCTGCACCTGTCCTGTGTCCTGCCTTGGCACCTGTTCCTTAACCCGCTGTATCCTGCCGTGTCAGCTGTCCAGTACCCGCTTTATCCTGATGTTGTGTCCTGCTGTGTTCCTGTGGACGTGTACGTTTAAACCTGATATGTCTATGTTTTCCTATGTTCCTGTCTACCACCGCCTGTGTTCCTGTCCTGCACCTCGGCTGTCACCGCAGGTAGCGACCTGGGGGTCCCCGCAGCTAAGTCCGTCCTGCTTTGCAGCGGGCTCCGGTGAAAATCAGAGGCCCTTTAGACTCCGCTCCCTGGCGTGGTCTCCATCTACCATCTCGGCTGCAGTGATCACAGAGGATCCACACCCGGATGTCAGCGGTGCCTCGCTTCAACGTATGCTGTTGTCGTCGCATTCGTTACAGATGCGTCTTGGATGCAGCAGGATCGCACCCTATACTTATAAATAGGGCTCCTGCTGCGTCTTTCGGCATGCGACATGTCAATTCTTAGAACGGATCTGAAAGACAGATCCGAAAGACGCAATGAGACACGCATCGGCGATCACTCATCTGAACAGCCATGCGTGTTTTACATTGCGAGCAGTATAAAATCACACTGCTCATTGCTAGATGCGTGTTTGGGTCTGTCTAGATGGACCCAAACACGCATCCAAAAGCGTATGTTCACATGGACCCAACACCCCGTGTGAATATAGCTTTACATTTTTACTCCACTGGATATGAGCTGTTTAGTTTTTTTTTTTCACTTTGATGTGTCTGTACATGTTTAGCACTGCACCTGCTGAAAGGGAATGCTGGGGTGCTGACAATTATATTATGTAGCTGGGGGACATAAAATAGATTGTAGTTATACAATTATACAAGAAAAACATCAGACACATGAGAGCAAGTCCTAGAAACTCCAATTTTTATTAAGTACTTAAATAGAAACAGAGATGAGGTTACCCACAAATGGCCAGACATGGACACAACAAACCAATAAGTAGGCGAACAGGTTCAAAGGGTGTTACAAGTAAGGGGTATATACATACATGCCAACTCTCCCGTTTTTGGTGGGGGGGGGGGGGTCCCGCTATTTGGGGTCCCCCCCCCCCTCCCGGGGAAGTTGGCATTTCTCCCGCCGCCAGCAGTCCTTTAAATGGCCGCAGCGCCGGAGTAGCGCTGGTGCGCTACTCCGGCGCCGCCGGTCCGTTCCCACGGGCAGGTGAAGCGGGCGCAGGGTCCGCTCACCCGCCCGTAGTCTTGCTGTGCGGGGAGGAGGCAGGAGGGAGCGCTCCCACCACCCCCTGTATGTCCGGCGTCTGTGCGCACGGTACACACAGATGAGGAGATCGGGCAGGAGCCTGGCCGGAGCTGCAGGAGCCTGGTCAGGTAAGTGGAATTTATTATTTTATTTTTATTAACTACATGGGGGGCTTTTGCTGGCTACAATGGGGGGGGGGGTCTACTTGGGCTGGCTACAATGGGGGCAATACCTGGCTGGCTACAATGGGGGCAACTACCTGGCTGACTACTAATGGGGGCACCTCCCTGGCTGGCTACAATGGGGGCAATACCTGGCTGGCTACAATGGGGCAACTACCTGGCTGGCTACAATGGGGGCAATACCTGGCTGGCTACAATGGGGGCAACAACCTGACAGGCTACAATGGGGGCAAAAACTGGCTGGCTACAATGGGGGCAATACCTGGCGGGCTACAATGGGGTAACTACCTGGCTGGCTACAATGGGGGCAATACCTGGCTGGCTACAAGGGGGGCAATGGCTGGCTGGCTACAATGGGGCAATACCTGACTGGCTACAATGGGGCAATACCTGGCTGGCTACAATGGGGGCAACTACCTGGCTGGCTACTAAAGGGGGCACTACCTACCTGGCTGGCTACTAAAGGGGGCACTACCTACCTGACTACTAAAGGGGGCAACTACCTGACTATTAAAGGGGGCACTACCTGGCTACAAAGGGGGCAACTACCTGGCTAACAAAGGGGGGCATCTACCTAGCTACAGAGGGGGCATCTACCTTGCTACAAGGGGGCATCTACCTGCCTGTAACGGTCACTACCTGGTTATGGGGGGCTACTACCTGGCTATAAGGGCATCTACCTGGCTTTCTTCCAAAGCATTATGTAGTTAGGCGGAGTGGGTGTGGCTTTTTGAAGGGGCGTGGCACACAAAAGATGGGCGTGTCCATGCAAATTTTTGCCGCTACGAGTGCCGCCCTCTTTAATCTCCTGCTTTTCCATTTTCAAAAGTTGGCAACTATGGGTATATATCATGATTACATACAGGGACATATGAGCATAGTATCAGCAAGAATAGTGTGTTCAATAACTGGAAAGTACACCCCTCTGTATACAACATGACCTAACAATAAATCCTATATACAAGGTACCAAAACACCATATCTTGGAGGACAGAGAAACTCCCATAATGTATTTTATAAATAGAAAAATGGAGCCATATCTCTAAAAATACCAAAATATTGTATTTAATTACAAACAACAAATAGACAAAAATGACAACCATATGCAGGAGGGGACCAACAGAAAAAGGAGACCGGACGGCAAAAAAACACCTGCTTACAGAAAGGAGTGACTATGTTAATAGTGCAAGTATATATAGGGATATGAGGGTATATGTGGCTAAAAGGGGTTTTGCCACAATGTAATGATGACGTGGGATCCTCCAAAATGGGTATTTAATCACTTTTCTAATATATGTGATTACAAAAATTGCAGCCTGAGAGAACTACAAGCTTCTATTAGATACGACCTGACAAGAGCTGCTGGCCGGGCTTGCGCAGAGCACACTTCTTATCTGATGAAAGGGAGCTGAAGAAGCTTTCAAGGCACCGGGTAGAAATATGTTGTCTTTTGTATGCAGAATCCACTAGTTGAGTGTGATTATCTGAGTAGATCCCTGCTTTATCTGATGACAGAGAACATGAAGAAGCTTTCAAGCTGCTGTGAAGAAAAGCGTTTTTTTGTATACAGAATCCACTAGTTGTAGTTTGATTATTTGAGTAAACTTTTCACACGATCCCTTATGCATGGCTCTGTGCTCTGGCTGTCTCTCTCTCTCAGCTCAGCATTGCTTTGTTTACATTTGCTTCTTAGTAGTTAAGGGACGTCCTGGCAAAACCCCTTTAAGTGTGAAATGTGAATGGTGTAAAAAAAATGAACAAAAATGTTAAAAAAAATTGAAAAAAAATTCTGCAATTATTAATAAGTGAACTATTTCTCTTCCTCTCTCAGCTCAGCATGGCTTGTTTACAATTGCTTCTTAGCAGATAAGGCACGTCCTGGCAAAACCCCTTTAAAAAGAGTATTAACCATTAGTTATAATAACAGTAAGAGACCAATGTCTATTCCCATCACAACCCACAAATAATATCTCTAACTAACTCTGCACTCCCAAAATACTGCAGCGAGCAAGATGTCAGAAATCCCTCATAGAAAATAAGCTGGGCAACATGAATGTAAATAAGGTTCAAAGGACCATATAAAGCCCAACAATAATATAATAGTATTTACCCATCTGATCAGAGGGATATAATCAGGGCTGGGACAAGGTATTCTGGTGCCCTAGGCAAATAAGGCATGTAGCGCCCCCACCACCCTCTCCCAATGTAAAATTCAGCCCACTCCATGCCTCTTTGCGCCCCCTTTATTCCTGGGATGAAGTGGAGCCCTAGGCGGTCGCCTACCTTAGCCTACCCGTCGTCCCGGCCCTGGATATAATCGTCACCAGTCCTAACGCGTGTCGCCAATAGGCTTCCTCAAAGGTTTGTCATTTTTGTCTATTTGTTGTTTATAATTGAATAAAATATTTTGGTATTTTTACAGATATTGCTCCATTTTTCTATTTATAAAGTGACCTAACAAGTGGCCTAAGTCTACAATACACAGGTCCACCTACGCATATTCAAGAGGCCAGCCTAACCCCCGCCACGCGTTTCGCGTGTACTTCTTCCTCATGACATACTTGCGCTCATGTGCCTGATGTTTTTCTAGTATTATTGGAGAGTGTTTACACTAAATAGGGGGTAAATTTTGTTTCTAGTATTCAGCCTTAGGAGATGCTAACGGACTCATGTTTGGTATATTTATAGACGTATACAGAATACATGCAACAGAACAACAGAATAGTGGCTCTTGACTGAACCATGTACAATCGGGATGTGATGGGATGAATACAAAAGTGGTGTTGCTTTTTTTGTCTACACTACATAAGTTATTTGATGACTTAAAAGACAAATAGTGCGACACAATAGCACATCTAAAAGTAACAAGATAACAAACACTGCACAATTGTTCTTCTGTTTGTGGATCCACAATGGGTTTCACATCAGCAGGAATCTGTTTAATTGTTTACCAAGATATTTTAACCACTAAACCCGCCTTGTAACATTGTGTATGTGTTACTGTCATTGAGGAAGTTGTGATAGTCGAAGCAGGAGGTCATGGGAAGTCTAACTTTATGTCAGTATAAGTTTATGCATAAATTTTGGTAAAAATAGCAGTGGTTAAGATTGCTTGCTGCTCATCATAGTCATGACCGCACTGAACCAAGATGCCTAGGTCGAGTGATCTCGAAATGTAACCGGGCAGTAGATGCCATAAGAGCCAGTTTATGGTAGAAAGTCATCTGATAATAGGAAGTATTGTGAAGCTATTGGGAAATTTAACCCCTTAATGACTGCCCACTGTCTTGACGGTGTGTGTTCTCTGCAGCAATGCCAGAGAGGGGGTTTACTGCTCTCAGCACCGCAACTAAACTAGAAACAGAGCTGTAGTTAACCGCTCTCTTTCTAGAGCAGTCTCTGCAGGGGCGTCGCTAAGCGGTTTTATCTGGGGCACAAGCCCTGGATAAAACTGCCGGTGCCCCAGATAAAACTGTTGGTGCCCCAAACCTCACCGGTTTCGAGGCCGCTGCCGTGTGACCTGGAGCGCCGATGGTCTTTTAAACTGTATGTGCTTCCACTGGACGCACATACAGTTAAAAGGCTTCTATGGATCAGAAAGCTAGCGCGTCCTGCTCTGCGGAGTACTCCGGTGAGCCACAAGCGGGCTTGCAGCCCTCTAGAGTATCCAGCACAGGCGGTGTGAGAATGTCATCACATTGTCTGTGCAGCATGATGACGTTACGCCAGCTGTTCTGGGAAGAGGATGGAGCCCAGCGGGAGCTTCAGGGAGCGGGGGAAAGGTGAGTACTGTTATTTTTTTTAATATACCCTATTACCTTCCTAGCTATATACTGGGGGCGATATTACCTGCCTAGGTATATATTGAGGGCCATATTACCTGCCTAGCTATATACTGGAGGCCATATTACCTGTCTAGCTATATACTGGAGGCCATATTACCTACCTAGCTATATACTGGAGGCCATATTACCTGCCTAGCTATATACTGGAGGCCATATTACCTACCTAGCTATATATTGTGGGCCCTATTACTTATCTACATACTGGGGGCCCTATTATCTACCTATATACTGGGGGCCCTAATACCTACCTATCTATATATTGGTGGCCAGATTATCTGCTTATCTATATACTGGGAGCCATATTACCTGCCTAGCTATATACTAGGGACCATATTACCTGCCTAGCTATATATTGTGGGCCCTATTACTTGTCTACATACTGGGGGCCCTATTATCCACCTATATACTGGGGGCCATATTACCTGCCTATCTATATACTTGGGGCCATATTACTTGCCTATCTACCTACTGGGGAGACCCTATTACCTATCTACAGACTGTGGGACCCTATTATCTATATACCTACTGGGAGACCCTATTACCTATATATCTACCTACTAGGGAACATATAACCTTTATAACTACCTACTGGGGAACATATAACCTATATACCTACCTACTGGGAGGGAGTCTATAAACCTAGAAAAAGCTGATTTTCATTGTACAGTGACTGCTGAGGTGATGGACAGATCTTGGAAATGCG
>JAODAL010058481.1:0-22062 GCA_025379985.1 Phyllomedusa bahiana
AAATTTAATAAAAACAAATACATCTTCATTATTTAATAAAACAATAAACAAAATTCACATCTGTGCAACATCTGCATTGGCTCATGTGATGTAAAATTAGTGTAATTTTCACAGACTTTGCAATACATTTTGTAGGGGATATTTTTTTCTTTGCAGTTTATATATATATTGTCCTTAATGTTATTGTAAAAAATGTATTAATACATTGATAACATTTTTCCAGCACTGATTTCGCGTTGGAAATACATTCCCCACAGTAAATAATAGGGAATGTATTTCCGACACGAAATCTGTTGCAAATACGCGTCACAAAGTGTGGCACGTATTTGCAATGTAATTACGGAACGGATTTCGCGTCGGAAATACATTACACAATATGAAGAATAAAATGCATTTGTCAAACAAATGAATTACTTGATAAACAATCATATCCAAGTGCTGGAAAAATTAAATCAATGTATTAATACATTTTCTACAATAACATTAAGGACAATATATATCTTAGCTTCAAAGAAAAAAATATCCCCTACAAAATGTATTGCAAAGTCTGTGAAAATTACACTAATTTTACATCACATCAGCCAATGCAGATGTTGCACAGATGTTTTCTTACACATTTTCCCTAACATCAATTTTAGATGTATTGGGGCTGCTTAGAAGTTTAATGCAATTCAGTATATACAACAAAAGGCCTGCTGGGACCTGTGGTCCTCCAAGCAGGATTTCTGGCTTAATTATTTATTCTTCTTGACAAATCATTTATTTTTGTAGTGTACTGCTGTCAGTGTAGAACTATAGCACATTACAAGAATACCGCGCTCCACTTCGACTTCTCCGCTCAGATAGACCACATTCAACTAGGTCTGCCTGTCCGAGCTGTAAAGCGCTGGAATGCGCCTCACTTTGCCGACCCGCGATCGTACATGCCTCGGAGTTTTCGAATGAGCCGCGTCCTGACCCAGAACGCCCACACCGCGCCCACACCGCGCCCATTGCACGCCCCTTCATGTTAGGCGCAGCTGAAAGTGGCGAAGGTTGCGCATAACATCGCATCCCTGCGTCCGACAGTGGATTCAAGCCCGTGAGGCGCAGTTTTCGCCAGAAAACAGGCGCAACTCCCGATCATATATGTCGCCCATTATGTGAATATATATGATATATATATGAATATATACATACATAAATAAATATATGTATATTAACATATACAGTATATATGTTACATATACTGTTCATATATATATGTGTGTGTGTGTGTGTGGTATTATATATATATATATATATATATATATACGGTATATATGCATATATACCCATATCTATGTCTACATATAAGTAAATTTAAAAAAATTTACCCTGAAAAATAAAATCAAACGCAGAATACACAGAGTTGGATCTTATACCATAATGAACGCACCTAAAGTAATTCGATTAGTTCAGGGTTGCTGATCTGTGGAGGAGATAGGTGGAGGCTCAGGTAATCCTATCTATCAAGGGGACGCTATGAAGGAATCCTCACAGGATGCACAGCGCTACTGCCGCATGCGCAGTAAGGAGCGGTGAAACTGAACTAGTGCGCATGGACAGGGCTGAACTTTGAGTCGCGGATTCAAGATTTGACCCGGCAGCGATGAAATTATGTTAATACAAGGGCGGGAGAATTAAAACCAGAAAGAACTAAATGGAGTCCGACTCGATTAGGATCATTTACATACAGCGCGGGGGGAAAATAATTATTGTTATTTATTTTACAGAGCCATTGATTCCAGGGCGCTGTACATTCGGGTTACATACATAACATAGGTCAAACAAATACAATAGTGACAATAGATGACAAATAACTGGTACAGAGGGAGAGAGAACCCTGCCCACGTGGGCTGAGGCCTCGTTCACACGGCTTATTCTGCCGCGTATTGGCACAGGCTCCCTGCGCGCCGGATTTTGCGGCTTACAGTAACGGGCGCCAATCCGCGGCAGCAATTACGGTAACCCACTGTCTCATTGAGACAGTGGAATCGTCGGTTTCCTCCCGCTCGCCGAACCCGGGCCGCGGGGGGAGAAAGTGACTGCACATTATTTACGGCGCGGACGCACCTTTAGATAATGCAATGGTTATGGAGCCGGGAGCGGCGGCCCTCGCCGTGTTTCCGGCCCCGCCCCTGTCCTGCCCTTATTCAGGGGGCGGATTTGTGAGCTCAAAAACGGCTCACAAATCCGTGGGAATAAGCCGTTGAAACAGGCCCTTTACACTCTACAAGGAGGAGGGGAAGAACAGGAGGTGAGGGGCAGACATGTTTGTGGGGGATGCAGGGGCAGCAGGGTTATTATAGGTTATAGGCTCCTGAAGAAATGGGTTTTCAGGTTGCTTTTGAAGCTGGTGAAGGTGGGGGAGAGTCTGATGTGTTGGAGGAGGGAGTTCAATGAAAGGAAACACTAAAGGACATTATTTTATTTATACTTTGAGGTCATATATTTATTTTTATGGGCAGAATTGTGGTGACATTTCCTCTTCAAAGGGGTTGTCTCGCTACAAAGATTAGCTTTCAACATGTAGGGAACACTAAATTAAGATGTTTTCCAAATGTATTGTGCTGTTCATCTTTTTTTGTTAAGGAGCTACAAGTGATTTTATCACCTTCTGAGGGCTTTCTAGTTTCCCAAGTGACCGACCTGTGTATTTCTCCCCCTTGCTGTTTGTTCTATCTGATAGCAGGGAGTGAATAAATCACACAGGTCACAGCAGCACAGAACTCTGGACAGTGAGAGCTTGTGTGTTATCTGATCTATCAGACAAAAGAAAATAATTACTGCTGTTTACTTAAATCTCTTGCTGTCAGGACCAAGGAAGCTTCTCAGTTAATCTAATTAGCAGAAGTCTCAATACAGGAGCTCATATGCTAATTACAGACACCGTGACCAGGAAGTGACAGAGCAAAGCAGCATTATTTCATTCATGCATCCTATGAAACTCTGAGATGAGACAACCCCTTTAAGTCAACCCTGCAATGTTAGAGTCAGTATTGCTGTTATAGATGAAGCTTCTTTATAATCTTGGCATGATAACATTTACATTCTGTTAGTGTGAACACAAAGCTGACACCTCGTATAGTGACAAATAATTAGAACCCACGTCCTTTATAACTGTAGGTGAACATATATAGAGAGTGCACATTATCCGCAGGTTGTACATAATAGTTTTGTGCTTGAGGTTCCCATTGACATCAGTCGGCGTCCAAGCCTTCTGTTGTCTGCAGCATATATCCCTGCAGTTCTCTAGGGCTGAAAGGGTTTTGGCTTAAATGGCTTCAATTGTAACATAAACGAAGATTACATAGAGGGAGCGCAGTTATATAGTTACATAACAGACTGTAAGGATACCTGCACATGGCAGAGCTGGACGCCTGAGTCTGAAACTCAGTGCACAAATCCCTCTTAGTTAGAAGCCAAACAACCTCCGTATGCTGCCGCAAAGTCTCTGTCAGATATTTGTATGTACAGACAAATTCTTCCCTGGAAGGATACAGAGTCTGATGCTGCACATAACAGCTCTATTTCTGCAGGATTCATGTGGAATGAGAAGCATACAGGACAGACTCCATGCACTCAGATTCACATTATTATGACCTCTTCCTTCTAATGTCACTACACCTCTGCTAACCCTACTGTGTATGGGGCCCCGGAGCAGACGGATGACACTGAACCTCTGCTAACCCTACTGTGTATGGGGCCTGGAGCAGACAGATGTCACCGCACCTCTGCTAACCCTACTGTGTATGGGGCCTGGAGCAGACGGATGTCACTGCATCTCTGCTAACCCTACTGGGTATGGAGCCTGAGCAGACGTGATGTCACTGCACCTCTGCTACCCCTTCTGTATGTGGGGGCTGAGCAGACGGATGTCACTGCACCTCTGCTAACCCTACTGTGTATGGGGCCCTGGAGCAGACGGATGTCACTGCACCTCTGCTAACCCTACTGTGTATGGGGCCCTGGAGCAGAGGGATGTCACTGCACCTCTGCTAACCCTACTGTGTATGGGGCCCGGAGCAGACGGATGTCACTGCACCTCTGCTAACCCTGCTGTGTATGGGGCCCCCGGAGCAGACTGATGTCACTGTCACCTCTGCTAACCCTACTGTGTATGGGGCCCTTGATCAGAGATGTCACTGCACCTCTGCTAACCCTACTGTGTATGGGGCCCCTGGAGCAGGCGGTCACTGCACTTGTACCCTCTGTGATGGGCCCCTGCGACGATGCACTGACCTCTGCTAACCCTATGTGTATGGGGCCTGGAGCAGACAGATGTCACTACACCTCTGCTAACCTTACTGTGTATGGAGCCAGAGCAGATGGATGTCACTGCTCCTCTGCTAACCCTACTGTGTATGGAGCCCCGAAGCAGACAGATGTCACTGCACCTCTGCTAACCCTTTACTGTGTATGGGGCACCACGGAGCAACGGATTTCACTGGCACCTCTGCTAACCCTACTGTGTATGGGGCCCCGGAGCAGACGGATTCACTGCACCTCTGCTAACCCCACTGTGTATGGGGCCCCGGAGCAGACGGATGTCACTGCACCTCTGCTAACCCTACTGTGTATGGGGCCCCGGAGCGGACCGATGTCACTGCACCTCTGCTAACCCTAATGTGTATGGGGCCCCGGAACAGATGGAGGTCACTGCACCTCTGCTAACCCTACTGTGTATGAGGCCCCAAAGCAGACAGATGTCACTGCACCTCTGCTAACTCTACTGTGTATGAGGCCCCAAAGCAGACAGATGTCACTGCAACCTCTGCTAACCCTACTGTGTAGGGGGAGCAAACCGGAGTAGATGGATGTCGCATGCACCACTTGCTAACCCTACTTTTTGGGTAACTGGGGCCCCTGGGCTGAATGGAGGTCACTGCACCTCTGCTAACCCTAACCTTGTGTATGGGACCAGAGCAGACGGATGTGACTCCACCTCGCTAACCCTACTGTGTATGGGCCCCTGGTAGCAGACGGATGTCACTGCACCTCTGCTAACCCTACTGTGTATGGGACCCCGGAGCAGACCAATGTCACTGCACCTCTGCTAACCTTACTGTGTATGGACCCAGAGCAGACTGATGTCACTGCACCTCTGCTAACCCTACTGTGTATGGAGCCCCGGAGTAGACGGATGTCGCTGCACCTCTGCTCACCCTACTGTGTAAGGGGGCCGGAGCATATGGAGGTCACTGCACCTCTGCTAACCCTACTGTGTATGGGTCCCCGGAGCAGACGGATGTCACCGCACCTCTGCTAACCTTACTGTGTATGGACCCAGAGCAGACGGATGTCACTGCACCTTTGCTAACCCTACTGTGTATGGGGCCCCAGAGTAGACAGATGTCACTGCACCTCTGCTAACCCTACTGGGTATCGGGCCCGCAGGGATGCAGACGGAATGTCGCATGCACTACTTTGCTAACCTTACTGTGTATGGGGCCCGGAGCAGATGGATGTCACTGCAACTCTGCTAACCATACTGTGTATGGGGCCCGGAGCAGATGGATGTCACTGCACCTCTGCTAACCCTACTGTGTATGGGGCCTCGGAGCAGACGGATGTCACTGCACCTCTGCTGGTGGTGGCAGTGTTATGTTTTGGAAGGCGCTCTCACTCGATTTGGGCATGAATCCATCCTTGCAGATCACGTACACCCAAAGATGCTGATTGTCTCCCTGGAGTGGATGGGATCTTCCTGCGAGACAATGCGACATGTCACACGGCTAGAAATGTCCAACACTGGTTGGAAGAGCAGGACCAAGACTTCCAAGTACTACCCTGCCCCTAATTCCACCAAACTTGAACCCAATTGAGCATGTGTGGGAGCTCCTGGATGGTGGTGTTGGCTTTATGGACCCTCCAGCAGCTGTGGGAGCCTCTGGATGGTGGTGTTGGCTTTATGGACCCTCCAGCAGCTGTGGGGACTGTGGATGGTGGTGTTGGCTCTATGGACCTTCCAGCAGCTGTGGAGCCCCTGGATGGTGGTGTTGGCTCTATGGACCCTCCAGCAGCCTTGGGAGCGCCTGGATGGTGGTGTTGGCTCTATAGACCCTCCAGCAGCTGTGGGACCCCTGGATGGTGGTGTTGTCTCTATGGCCCCTCCAGCAGCTGTGGGGCCCCTTGATGGTGGTGTTGGCTCTATGGCCCCTCCAGCAGTTGTGGGGCCCCTGGATAGTGGTGTTGGCTCTATGGCCCCCCAGCAGTTGTGGGGCCCCTGGATGGTGGTGGTGGCTCTATGGACCCTCCAGCAGCTGTGGGGCCCCTGGATGGTGGTGGTGGCTCTATGGACCCCTCCAGCAGCTGTGGGATGCAGTCAGCTCCAGATACCTGTGACAACCGACCAGGACCTTATTGAGTCAGTTCCATCCCATCTAGCTGCTGCACATGGCAGTTACCCTGGATATAAGCTGGTCATAATAATGTGGCTCAACTGTGTACCTCTAAAACTCCATATAAAACAGAATAATAAAACAGCTATGTGCATAAGGTCCAATGGAGAAGTAGCCTTTTTCCGCCATAGGTGGGGCTTAAGGGTGAGTTCACACAGCGTCTTTGTGGCATATAGCAGCTGCTATACGGCAGGTATTTTAGAAGTACGCGCAGGCTAGTGAGTACTGCTAAAATGCTCTGTGCTGACTCTCATAGACATGTCACTTCTTTCTCCTGCCGAGCTTTGTATTACGATATTTGCAGGGTGTATTGCAGCGTAATTATGCCCCAAAATTTGACACGCAAAGACGCTGTGTGAGCATAACATTATGTTACAATAATAATATAGGTGCTGAAAGACAGTTCTTTTAACATTCTGTGAAAACCACCCAACTGTAGCCCCATCTCGACATTTAATATCCATGCACAGAGCTGTGCAATAGTTATAGACAGGTGTGAAAAAAGGAGGCATCTGATTAGCTCCAAAGTTATTCTGCAGCAGGACAACTGCCACAAACATACAGACAATATTATTCTGCTTCTTCTTCTATCCATTCAGTCATGTCCAACCCTTGGATACTGAGTAGCCCATTGCTTGCCGTGTCCAGTTTCCACAGTTTTTCTTTCATTTGCTTGATGTCCTTTCCTGATGGTCTCCATCCAATAATCCTCTGTCTTCCTTGTCTGCTTTTACCATTAACCTTCCCGAGTAGCATCTCCATTTTTAGTGAATTTGCCCGCATTACACAACCAAAATAGATTAGTTCTTTTCTGGTGATCTTACCTTCCAGGGACAATTCTGGGTTGATATGATGAAGATTATCTGTCCATGGGATTCATAATCTTCTCCAACACCACAGCTCAAGAACATTGAATTTTCTACTACCTCCTGGTTTGAGCATCCGTGTCTTATAGCCATATGTCAGGACTGGGAAGACAATGGCAGAAATTAGTCTTTGATGGTGACTGACATACTTGGCTCCTGTTCACCTTGGCTTCACTCCCTGGTGCTAAGCCATTCTTGATTTCCGCTGTCAAACTACCACTGTGACCGATAAGGGATCTAAGAAATACGAAGCTATTAAAGGGGTTATACCACGATGTAATGTTGACGTGGGATCCTCCAAAATGGGTATTTAATCACTTTTCTAAATATATGTCATTAAAAAAGTGAAGCCTGTGAGAGCTGCAGCCTGACTTACATGCCCTTAGTTTCCTGACAGTTTACATTAGACACGACCAGGAGCTGATATGGCTTGCGTTTTTTGCACTTCTTATCTGATGGCAGGTAACATGAAAGAGATTTGAAGGGACTGGGGAGAAAAGATCCTGTGTCTTTTGTATAGAGAATCCACTGGTTGTAATGTAATTATCTGAGTAAAAATGCAGATGCTCCCTGCTCAGCCCTCCTCTCCCCCCCTGCAGCAGTTTGTGAACAAATGAAAGACGCTGCCTGATCAGAGCTCATCTTCTCTACTGAGCAGATAAGATGGAAAAACTTGTGCACAATACAGTTATCCCCTGTGGATTAGCCAAATAACATGTTTGCTCAACTACAGAGACTGAATATCAGGAATGTGCATGGGAGGTGGAGCGATGACATCACAGAGGAGGTACTTGTTTTTTCAAACACAGAAACACAATGCCCCTTTTTCAAGCCTCAAGAGGGGAGTATCAGCCTGTTAGGTGAGGAACTCACTTCTTGGCAAAACCCCTTTAAACACTTTGTTGATCTGTATGTAAATTACTTTTTTAGTCATCTTTGTGATCTAGGTAATCATGAGCCAATGTCATTAGGGACTATCAAGGAGTCCTTGAAGTGATGTTGTGACCCCATGGAGCCCTGATCTCATCGTCATCCAGTCATTCTGGGATGACATGAAGAGACAGAGACTAGAGCAAGCCTACATCTGCATAAAATCTGGTATTGGTTCTCCAAGATGTTTGGAAGAACCTCCCTGCCAAGTGTGTGCAAGTATCTAAAATAGGCAAAGAGCGGTCACACCAAATATTGATTTGATTCAGATATCTCTGTTGCGCATTTATTTTATATTTCATTAATTGATCAGAATATTTTTTTTTTTGAAAGCGCTGCTTCTTTGCAGTGTTTTTTCCACACCTGCCTAAAAGTTTTGCACAGTACCAATGTATGTGAGGTCGACTCTAGCTGTGTTATGCAGCTCAAATCCTGTTCAGTTATGACTTAGATGTAGCCACCCAGTAATAGCACTCATAGCTGTGCACAAGGAGTTGACATGTTTGCCAGCTTTCTAGTAAAGGTCCCATGGTTTTCTATGTCACTACTCCTATTACACCCTGTCAAGGCAATGAAGTGCCAGGTCCCAGAGATGTAGCTTATGTAGTATTAGCACCATATCTGCTGAAAGTGCCCAAGAGGCCCCTTTGCCGCATAAGAAGACACATTATTATGAATGACATTGTGACTAAGGATTTCAAAACCACAGATCTGCCTGACCCCTTCACCAGGGACCCTGTAGCAGTTGCCTGGTCTTTTTTTTTTTGGGGTGGGGGGCATATACACTACTGAACACACTTCTAGAGGTATTTTGTGAATGTGGTTTCTATACAAGGGGTATTTATTTTAATTTTAGGGGAAAACTGTTCCATTTGGAAGCACTATAGAGCAATGCATATTCTGGTGCTTAAAGAGAACCCGTCACATAGATTATGCCCCCCTTGCTGAGGGCAGCACAAGCTAGTGTCAGACCTGCTGTTTCCAGCGCTGTGTTCCTTATTCTGTAAGATGCAGCAGTTTTAAAGCATTTACCCCTCAAATATTATTCATGAGCAGGTGTTAGCCCCGCCCACCAAAGGCTAGCCCCGCCCATCTGGCAGTTATTCACATGTTTCTACCTATTCAAAGTAATAGGTTTATCAGTTGAGGTGGGCGGGGCTAGCCTCAGGTGGGCGGGGTATGAAAAAAACTGACTCTCTATATGATTCTTTCTGGCTGAAAACTGCAGATTTGATCATTAAATACTCGAAAACTCCAGCATCTTACAGAATAAGGGACACAGTGCTGGAAACAGCAGGTCTGTCACTAGCTTGTGCTGTCCTCAGCAAGGGGGGCATAACCTATGTGACAGGTTCCCTTTAATGCTCAAATCTGGTAGTTTGCAGCCTGTTCTGCCAGAGAGAAGTCCAGCTTATTCATGAGCAGACGGTAGCCCCGCCCACCTGTGGATTGCCTCGCCCATCTGCCATTTATTCGCAGGTTTTTTACCTATTCAAAGTAAAAGGTTGAACCAGCCATGAGTGGGCGGGGCTAACCGTGGGAGAGAGTGGCTAACTCCAGCTCATGAATAAGTTGGACTCTTTTCTGGCAGATCAGGCTGGAAACTGCTAGATTTCAGCATTAAAGGCCACATGTATGAAAACTGTCTAGATCTGAAACTTTCTTTGTTGCCCATAGCAACCAATTAGAGCTCCCCTTTAATTTTTTCAAAGGACTATATGAAAAGAAAGGGGAACTCTGATAGCTATGGGCAACAAAGAAAGTTTCAGACCTAAACAGTTTTCATACATGTGGAAACTTCTGCATCTTACAGAATAAGGGACACAGCACTGGAAACAGCAGGTCTGTCATTAGCTTGTACTGTCCCTTTAAAGGTAATCTTTTACATTAAAAATGGAGTCCAATCTAATGGCACCATGTTAGAGACGAGGAGGAGTTGGATGGATTGATAGTTTTGTGGGGGGGGGGAATTCAGTATAACTAGTAATTTATTCATTTAATTACTAGTTATTTAATTAGGAGTCAGGTGGGCGGTCCTAATCAGTAACTGACAGCTTTCTCTGTATGTGTGTGCACAGAGTTAGCTGTCTCACTGAGGACCGCCCACTGGACTCCAATAATGAACAAAGGTTTAAATAAATAAAATACTAGTTATGCTGATTTGTTTCCCTACAAAACCATACATCAATCTGCTTGGCTCTTCCTGTTCTGTAACATGGTGCCTGCAGATTGGACTGCATTTTCAATATAACAGGTTCCCTTTAAGGGAATTTGTACATCCTCCTTCTTTTGGCTTTAGGGCGTACGTGAGCCCTAATTGTGGAAGCTTTCAAGTAAATTTATTCTATTCATGCACCCAGGGCCGCCATCAGAAATTTTGGGGCCCCATACAGCTGGAGCATCTGGGCCTCCCCCTCGCTGACCCATCCCCGGCCGTCCCGACAGAGCCCCACCCATCCCCCGTCCCACAACCATCGCCACCCCAGAAAAATAAAAAAAAATTGTTTTTGGGGTCACAAGGAAAGAAAATGCAATTGTGCCCTTGTTTTTGGATTTAGTTCTTGCTGGGTTATACAAGGTCCAGCAAATACCTATTTCAAGTAGTTTATGGGCCACCTTCACAACATTTCTTTGAAAGCATAAAACACTTTTATTTGCATCAAAAAGCTAATAAACTCATCTCTTGATAATATAAAACGGGATATATATACTTGCTGCGATCCACCTCGCATTCAGGGTTCCAAGTCCAGCTCTCTTAGGAGCTCAGCATTAAGTATATGCGGCCGGGAATTCCGTGTCCGTGTGAACAACACTGTACGGGGGAACTTTAAAGCAGTGTAATAGCAGTTTTTCTGCCCAACATGAGGGCTAGTGAGGAGTAACAGAGCGTCCGGGCAGCTCACATCCAGTCGAGCATGCTTGAGAAAAGCATGGGATGTTTAAAGTTTGGGAAATCTTTTTGTATCCAAATCCGGCTTTAAACTTCTCCAGAACAGTATCACGGACCTGCCTGGTGTGTTCCTTGGTCTTCATGATGCTCTTTGCGCTTTAAACAGAACACTGAGACTATCACAGAGCAGGTGCATTTATACGGAGACTTGATTACACACAGGTGGATTATATTTATCATCATCGGTCATTTAGGACAACATTGGATCATTCAGAGATCCTCACTGAACTTCTGGAGTGAGTTTGCTGCACTGAAAGTAAAGAGGCCGAATAATTTTGCACGTCCCACTTTACAGTTTTTTTGTTTTTTTTTACAAAAGTTTAAAATATCCAATAAATTTCGTTCCACTTCACAACTGTGTCCCACTTGTTGTTGACTCTTCATCCAAAAATTTAAATTTTATATCTTTATGCTTGAAGCCTGAAAAGTGACATAAGGTCGAAAAGTTCAAGGGGGCTGAATACTTTTGCAGGGAACTGTAGGATACTGTTAATGGACACATATTGCTAAGTGACTTGTTTTTGCAAGATATTTAACATAAAAATCAGCGATCCCTGTAGTGAGACAACCTCTTTAAGGATAAGGTGAATATTTTCAACATAAAATGTGATAACCAATAAACAATGCTTGATCTGTGATTGGCGTCTGTGGGGCCTCTTGGTTTCTTGGGGTCTAGCTTCTTCTTATTCCGCATTGTGTTCGCTTAAAAAGTTAAAGTCATTATGTCAAACAATCAGCATAAAATTGGCCCAGATCACCAGAATTCAATCTACTCAGTGTCACATAATTGTGCTCATAAAAATATGAATTATCTTCCTTATGGGACGGTGCCAGGGAAAGTCTATGGCTGATGTGAGCGGGACCAGAATGAACAAGAACGGTTTCTAAAGCTTCTCCTTCAATTTTGGATTTGTTGGCTTAATTTATGAGAATGTAAGGAACAGCAGGAGTCAGGAGCCCATATTCTCTGTGCAGATATGAAAGAGAAGGGAAGAGTTACTGGACGTGAGCTTAATTAACCTGTCGTACAATCGGCTTAGAACCTTTGTGACTCGAGAAAGAGAATAATTTCACATTTTGGATGAGACAATTAAAACATAATTAATTGCTCTCGGTTCCTACATATCATATACACAGTTGAAACCAGCAGTTTCCATCCACTCTATAAAAAGCCCCATCTGCAGGTTTTTCTCACTCTCTGACATGAAATCAGAATAAACCTTCCCCGTTTTAGGTCAATTAGGAACCAAAATTATTTCTATTTAACAAATCCCAGAATAATGAGAGAGAATTTTTTAAGGCATTTTTATTACTTTCTGCAAAGTCAGAAGTTTCCATAAACTGTGATTACTCTGCCTAATAATTTGGGACAGCCTATATGATGAGGTCATGTCTTTGGAAGCTTCTGATAGGTTTATTGGTAACATCCGAGTTAATTAGAGACATAGCTGTGGATGTATTTTATATGCACCTCAGAAACACATTGCTTTTGTGTGTAACATCGTGGGAAAGTCTAATGAAATCAGCCAAGATATCAGGAAGAGAATTGTGGACTTGTACAAGTCTGATTCATCCTTGGGTGCAATTTCCAGATACCTGAAGGAGCCTCGTTCTTCTGTACAAACAATTATATGCAAGTACAAACAAGATGGGAATGTCCATCCATCATACCACCCAGGAAGGAGATGGGGTCTGTGTCTCAGAGATGAATGTGCTTTGGTCCGACATGGGCATATCAACCCAAGAACAAAAGCAAAAGACCTTGCGGCGGAAGCTGGTAAGATTGTATCAATATCCACAGTGAAACGAGTACTGTATCAACATGGGCTGAAAGGCCACTCTGCCAGGAAGAAGCCATTACTCCAAAAGAAACATATAACAGCCAGATTAATGTTTGCAAATGCACAGGAACAAAGACCTACATTTTTGGAGACATGTCCTGTGGTCTGACAAAACTAAAATTGAACTGTTTGGCCATAATGACCATCGTTACATTTGGAAGAAAAAGGGAGAAGCTTGGAAGCCTAAGAACACCATCCCAACTGTGAAACATGGGGGTGGCAGCATGATGTTGTGTGGTTGTTTTGCTGCAGGAGGGACTGGTGCACTTCACAAAATAGATGGCATCATGAGGAAAGAAGATTATGTGGCAATACTGAAGCAACATCTCAAGACATCAGCCAAGAAGTTACAGCTTGGACAGAAATGGGTCTTCCAAATGGACAATGACCCGAAGCTACTGCCAAAGTGGTTACAAAGTGGCCTAAGGATAACCAAGTCCTGGAGCGGCCATTACAGAGCCCTGATCTCAATCCTATCGAAAATTTATGGGCAAAGATGAAAAGGCGGGTGCGAGCAAGGAGACCCCCAAACATGGCTCAGTGACACCAGTTCTGTCAGTAGGAAGAGGCCAAAATTCCTACCAACTATTGTGAGAAGCTTGTGGAAGAATCCAAAACGTTTGACCCAAGTCCTAAAGTTTAAGGGCAAAGCTACCAAATACTAATGAAATGTAGGAAACTTTTGACTTTGCAGAAAGTAATAAAAATGCCTTAAAAATTCTCTCTCTCATTATTCTGGAAATTGGCAAATATAAATAATTTTGGTTCCTAATTGACCTAAAACAGGGAAGGTTTATTCTGATTTCATGTCAGAGAGTGAGAAAAACCTGCAGATGGGGCTTTTTATATAGTGGATGGAAACTTCTGTTTTCAACTGTACATCTTCACTGAGGCTTATACCAACCTAGGAATGTCCCTCAATATTAATAACCAATATCCTCTCCCAAGATGTCCAAGATTTCATATCCCTAAAAAAATTGGGATAAAAAGTGATCCAAAGTTGCATCTATCCCAAAATGGTACCAATAAGAATTACACTTCAGCCGTCACTTGTTTCAAATTTTTTTTTCCTATTTTTCTCCTCTCAAACCTGGGTGCTTCTTATGGTCTGAAAAATACGGTAATCTACAAATTGTTCTCACCTTATTTTTAATGAGGAGACTGCGGAGAAGCGACCTCTGCAGATCAGGAAGGCTCTGACCATTATTATACTTAGTGTTAAAAGTGAAAACGGAAGGATTTCATGATTTTATTAAAATATAAAAGTGACATTGAAAATTAAAAAAAAAAAAAAGTCGACAAAAATGTTGTGAGAAAAGATGTTTAACCTAAAAACACAATTAAAACAATATGTCACTGTCTGATGACACGTCCTTTAAAGGGGTTGTCTCACTACTAGGATTGCTGCTTTTGATGTTAAAGATCTTGCAAAAACAAGTCACTTTGCAATATATGTCCATTAACAGTGTCCTACCTATTCCTAGATATCCCCTTTTGTATGGGCTGCATCAGCTCCTCAGGTCGCTATAGCTACAGACCTGCTTGAGCTATCCTGATAGGCTGCCAGCACTGGTTGCTATAGCTTCAGACCTGTTTGATCTCTCCTGATAGACTGCCGGTGCTGGTCGCTATAGCTACAGACCTGTGTGGTCTCTCCTGATAGGCTGCCAGTGCTGGTTGTTATAGTTAGAGACCTGTTCAATCTCTTATGTTAGGCTGCCAATACTGGTTGCTATAGCTACAAACCTGGCTTCTACTGCAGCCTATTAGAAGCTAGTAAACACGCCCCTGAACTGGACTTGCTGCGGCGTGAGGCTACCAGGTCGCTACCCCTGACGTGACTTGCTTGCAATGGCGGCTGGGGTAATGCGTGGTACAGAATCGGAATCCAGAGGCATAGTCGGGGACAGGCAGGAGGTCAGGACGGGCGGCAGAGGTTCGTGGTCAGAGACGGTCAGGACAGGCGGCAAACAGGCAAGGTCAGGAAACGTAGCGGAACGGACTGGTACACGGGTAATCAAGACGGAACTCCAACACTCTCAAAACACACTAACGCACACCAACAATCTGGCAGAGAGTGCAGGAGGCCTGTACCTTATATAGGACCAGCGGCCGGCAATTGACAAATTACCGGCTCGCAGGCCCTTTAAAGCCAGACCAGCTGCCGCGTGCGTGCCCTAAGCAGCGGGTACGCACACAGAGGCTAGAAGAGACAGGAGCAGAGCACACAGGAGCATGGACGGGCAAGTGCACTGGCGCCGGAGGGGATGGTCGCGGGCAGCAGCGGCACCTGCGCCGGTCCCCATGACAGCATGGTCCCCATGACGAATAGCGTCCTTTAGGCATTCGCCACTGACGGAGGAGACGAACATGGGTTTCTGCAGAGGGGTCACCGGGAGACGAAATTTAGACACCAGCGCGTGGCTTACATAATTTCCAGCGGCCCCCGAATCAAGGAAGGCGGTGGCTTGAAAGGTGCTGTCCGGCGAAATTCCACAGAGTACGGGAATGGTCAGACGGGGAGAGGCCGCTCTGACACCTAGGGATGCCTCTCCTGCGAGCCCTAGGTGCGAGAGTTTCCCGGGTGCTCCGGACAGTCCCCAATGAAGTGGCCAGAAGCGCCATAGTAGAAGCACAGCTGCCTCTGACGACGCTGCGAACGTTCTTCCTGGGTCAGGTGGGCTCTCTCGACCTGCATGGGTTCGTCCTCAGGAACCATTCGCAGAGGAAGTGGAGGTCGTTGGAAAACGGGAGAGGAGGTAGCCGGCGTGGTCGGGTGACCTCCCATTGGAGGCGGAGCTCTTGTTGTCTCTCGGCAAACCGAATATCAATTCGGGTGGCTAACCGAATCAGTTCGTCCAGAGCGGAGGGCAGGTCCCGACCAGCGAGCTCATCTTTAATGCGCCCAGAAAGGCCTTGCCAGAAGGTTGCCACCAAAGCCTCATTATTCCAGTCCAGCTCCGAGGCTAGGGTGCGGAACTGCACGGAGTACTGACCCACGGTAGAGTCCCCCTGACGGAGAAAGAGCAGAGCTGCGGCAGCGGAGGAGGCGCGGCCAGGTTCCTCGAAGACGGTGAGGAACCCCTGGAGGAAGGTTTGCAGATTTGCCGTCAACGGATCTCCTCGGTCCCATAGCGGAGGGGGTCCAGGCCAAGGCTTCCCCCGATAAGAGGCTATTATAAAGGCCACCTTAGCCCGCTCGGTAGGGAATTGATGCCCCAACATCTCAATGTGGATGGAGCATTGACTGATGAAGCCACGGCACTTCTTGGGGTATCCATCATAGCGTGAGAAAAGCGGCAGATGCAGAGATGGTCCTGGTGCAGGAGAAGGTAGAGCAATGGCTGCAGGAGCAACTGGTGCTGGCGTGGCGGCAGCAGCCGCAGTCGGAGGTAGTTGGGCCGCAAGGTTCTGCATCATAGCCGCGAGCTGGTCAATAACCTGGCTCTGCTGGGCGATGGCAGTCGTGACGTCCCGGAGGGCAAAGGTACCATGGCGGAATCCATGGCCAGATTGTACTGTAACGGGTTGGTGGATTCGCTGGACCACCGCGAGCGATGATAGTTAAGCCACGCCAGGGAGCGGAGTCTAAGTACCCCCCGTATTCCCACCAGAGCCCGCCGCAAAGCGGGATGGACTTGCTGCGGCGTGAGGCTACCAGGTCGCTACCCCTGACGTGACTTGCTTGCGATGGCGGCCGGGGTAATGCGTGGTACAGAATCGTAATCCGGAGACATAGTCGGGGACAGGCAGGAGGTCAGGACTGGCGGCAGAGGTTCGTGGTCAGACACGGGCAGATGGTCAGGGCAGGTGGCAAACAGGCAAGGTCAGGAAACGTAGCGGAATGGACTGGAAACACGGGTAATCAATACGGAACTCCAACATCTCAAAACCCCCACCTAAACCCACACACCAACAATCTGGCAGAGAGTGCAGGAGGCGTGTACCTTATATAGGACCAGCGGCCGGCAGTTGACAAATTACCGGCGCGCTGGCCCTTTAAATCCAGACCAGCCACCGCGCGCGCCCTAAACAGCGGGTACGTGCACAGCGGCTAGGAGAGACAGGAGCAGAGCACACAGGAGAATGGACGGGCAAGTGCACTGGCGCCGGAGGGGATGGTCGTGGGCTGCAGCGGCACCTGCGCCGCTCCCCATGACAGCACGTATCATTTTATTTACACTTCACAAATACTTTCTCTACCACATAAAATATCAATAAAATACTATTAGTTAATAGAGCTTATAGTAAACATTACCCTATAACATAATACCTACATGTAGCACTGTCTACCAGGTAAAAAAGCAGCTGTCAAAGATTTTAAGAAACCTTACTGTAAATTTTAAAAAATAACCTATACTTACCTCTACAGCCATCACTGTTCCAATGTCGCCAGAAATCTAATATTCTTGCCATTCCCTGCAAAGTGACATCATGTACATTGCTCATGTGACCAAGCAAGCAATCACTGCCTCAGCAGTCTTGTGTTGTACATATAAGCAGGAACCACTGAAGCAGTGTTTGGTTGCTCAGTCAAATGAGTGCATACTTGGCGTCACCGGCAGGAAATACTGGTGATGGGAATGGCACGGGTTGTAGTGATGAGTACAGGTTATGTAGTGACATCATGTACATCGCCCGTGACCGGGCAACCAATCACTTCCTCAGCAGTCTTATTTGTACATATAAGCGGGAAACAGCTGAAGCAGTGTTTGGTTGTTCAGTCACATTAATGACATACTTGGCGTCAGGGCGGGAAATACTGGTGATGGTGGCACGGCTGTAGTGGTGAGTACAGGTTACTTTTTTATTTTACAGTAGTCCTGTCCTGGCTCACAGACAACCCCTAAAATAGCTGATATATAACCAAGAGTAAACTAATAAACCATAACTTTAAATAAAAAATTAAAATACAAGGACCTCTGGGACCCACACCTATCTAAAGAATGGGTTCCCAATAGTTTTCCAAGCAAATGGGGAGTCAGTCGTTCTTGCACGCTAACTCACAATTACCTTCTAAAAGTGTTCCGAGAACAGCCAGGGACAAAGCTGGGACCCTGATGTATTGGGCATTAACTGCCCTATTCTATTTAAGAGATGGTAATACTCTTTAAGGTGGTAACTGGGGTACACTTTCCACCATTGAGGGGAATGGGTCCATATACCACCGCATGTCATCTTAGATGTAACGCGCTAGAATCACTCTCGGAATGAACACCAATCCGATTATTTTGGAATCCCTTTGATTCCACTATTTAGAGATACAAATGAGGACGGCCACAAGGATCAGAACTTGTGCCATCTTTACCCAATTGCTGGGGCAAGCAGCAAAGGCGTTTCACAAGTATAGAAACAACCCCAAATACCCTCCCTCCGAATTTTTCTTGCCAGGAAAGGAAGGTTTACACACGGCTCTTGTCTGAGTTACAGTGTATCAGCAACACTTTCCCATAGGCGACTGCTGACAGTCACCCTGGATTTTTCTATCCCAATCCAAGTATGCCGACTTTTTCATAACTTGTACTTGTCCAACGTCAAACTGAAAAATAAATGTTACCGTCATCTATGGAAGCGGCTTTTACTGTAACGTTAGAGAAAATGTTAATCAAAAAGGTTTTAATAATTTGGCAAATATTCATTATCTTAAAGAAGGGGAACTTCGTTTAATGTATTGGGCATTCTGATGTGCAGACTTAGTGCATAATATATTTTTTCCTTTGTTTTTTGGTGTTGGTGTATTTAGCTTGTTAGGGCTATTTAGGGGCAGTATAGTTTAGGTTTCTGTTGGGGGCACCCTTGTTGGGGCGAGCACCCCAAATATTGGCTAGGCAGTTTAGCTGGTTTAAGGATATTTGTAGGGTGTGTTTATTGAGGGTATTTTCCTTTTTCTATCTCATAATTATTATTATCGTTGGTCTTCAATTATATTTTAGAATGTCCTCAGTGTTATACTTTTTTTGTGGTTTGTTTGTTGAAAGGAGCTGTCCAAGCATTTTCTACTACTTTGGATTGTTAAGAAATAAAATTAAAAAAATGGTTGTAGCGCTTGTGCGACCAGCAAGACCAGAGATGGACTGCAGGGTCATGTGAGTAATGGATGTAATGTAATTGCTATGGGACCAACAGGGAGCACCAGGGCAACAGTGACAGCAGCTTCAAGGTGGATAGCTGATCTCTAACAAAAAGCTTAATGGCAAAATTCACAACAGATGTTTGATCCTGAATCGTCCAATAAATTTATGGGATCAATTTGGGATCTAAACAGTCCTCCTCATCCTGCTGTTCACATTGTGACATCATGAGACAAAGACAACACCTTATAATTGATCAACAGTTCCTCGCCATTGCCAGGCTTAAAGCAGGATGCTCTCAGACAGAAGTGGCCACTGAGCTTAGAGTGTCACAGAGTGTCATCAGCTGGTTGTATCAGAGATATAGAGAGACTGGAAGGGTCACAGAAAGGCAAAGAAGTGGACATCCTTTGGCTCCATCACACACTGGTGACTGCTTCATTGTAACCAATGCCCTGTGGAACCGGATGATGAATGCTGCACAACTCCAGGCACGTTTAAGGGAGGTATATAAATATAACAAAGGTCCATATAGAGAGCAAGGGTGTGACCTCTAAATGTAAGAAAAGAAGGTTTCTACATAGGAAGGGATTCTTTACTATAAGAGCATTGAGACTGTGGGACTCTGCCAGAGGAACCTGTCATGGTAAATTCACTGACAGAGTTCACAAAGTGTCTGGATCCATTTCTAGATGTAATAATATAACAAGTTATAGTGACCAGGATTCTGGAGAAGGGTCTGGATACATTTCTAATGTAATAATATAACAAGTTATAGTGACCGGATTCTGGAGAAGGGTCTGGATACATTTCTAGATGTAATAATATAACAATTATAGTGACCGGGATTCTGGAGAAGGGTCTGGATACATTTCTAGATGTAATAATATAACAAGTTATAGTGATTTGGGATTCTGGAGAAGGGTCTAGATACATCTCTAGATGTAATAATATAACAAGTTATGTGACCAGGATTCTGGAAAAAGGGTCGGATACATTTCTAGATGTAATATAACAAGTATAGTGACCGGGATTCTGGAAAAGGGGTTCTGGATACATTTCTAGATGTAATAATATAACACGTTATAGTGACCAGGATTCTGGAGAAGGGTCTGGATACATTTCTAGATGTAATAATATAACAGGTTATAGTGACCAGGATTCTGGAGAGGGGTCTGGATACATTCTAGATGTAATAATATAACAAGTTATAGTGACCGGGATTCTGGAGAAGGGTCTGGATACATTTCTAGATGAATAATATAACAGTTATATGACCAGGATTCTGGAAAGGGGTCTGGATACATTTCTAGATGTAATAAAAGAACAAGTTATAGGGGCCCCGGGATTTCTGGAGATGGGTCTGGATACATTTCTAGATGTAATAATATAACAAGTTATAGTGACCGGGATTCTGGAGAAGGGTCGGGAAATACATTTCTAAAATGTAATAATATAACAAGTTATAGTGCCCGGGATTTGAGTTGCTAAATCCAGGGATTTATTCTAATGCCAGATTGGAGTTGGGAAGGGAAAATCGTTCCCCTAAAATGAGGACAATTGGCTTTTCCCTCATGAGGGTTTTGCCTTAACACAATAACTGAACTGGAAGGACGTCTGTCCCTTTTTTCGGCCTTACAAAGTATGTAACCTCTGCACATTATGACTTCAGGAGTCCAGTGGGTGGTCCTACTCAATGATTTTATGACTGAGCTGTCAGTTACTGAGTAGACCCGCCTACTTGGCTCCTAAGCCTAGGATGAAGAGAGATTTAATGAAAAAATTACTAGTTTTCTGGAATCTTTCCCCCAAAAAATATATATTTATCTCTGTTCAGCTACCCCCGCTCTCCAGTATAACACGCTGCCCACAGGTTGGACTGTATTTTTAACATGACACGGTTACTTTAAAGCCTATTGTAGCTAGTGCCAACCCCCAACCAAGGGGAAGAGTTGTTATTTGTAAATTTCTTATAAATTCTATATTTCAAGAAAAGTTACAAATGCAATTTTCCCCGCAGTGCATTCAGTGTTCCCATTCCCGGGCATCAGTCCTTCCCCCGTGTCAGCTATAATGGCATTTTATAATCATTTTCATGGCCATTTTTGGCTATTCAGTTGTACAAATGACAAACACCTGCCCACAGATTTCCAGGGAAATTAAGATCCGGGTAATTTTCTCAGTTGACTTCATCTTTTCAATGAGTCACATAATCATTAAAGCTAATAGCAGCTTATCTGCTGTCACCATAATTCATCTGAGTATGTGACAGTGACAGTCACCTTCAAGTCTGTTAAAGCAATTTGCTCTCAATGACCCCCAAAGTGATGTGTAAGTCCATTTGTGGGAAGTCCGTGATTACCTGCTATGTTGTCCCAGATCTTGTTCCCTGGTCTAAGCTTCAAGGGACATAGCTGTGAAACTGTGACTGTAGTTTTGCTCCAGTGCCTACAGGAAGTCCCTAGGGAGTCTGAGACACGCCCCCTGACATCATTGGTTGGGGCTGCATCTCTTTCCTCCCTCTTTCGGCTCTCACTCACTTGGCAACAGGGACCACAGTATAATTCATTTTAGTCTGAACTGGGAAAAACAAACAGAGCCGGAGGGCAAAAAGTATTTAGGGCGGCATGTATGAAATTTGGTGTGTTAAAGGGGTTTTGCCACAATCTCATTTCATACCTCCTGCATCCAGCTCTTCAGCTCTGTGTGCTCTGAAGGGGGCGTGTGTGATTCGTTTGAATTGCAGATCATGTGACCCAGCAGGATGACATCACCAGGCCTTTCCTCTCTGTAGTCAAAGAAAGGTCTGTTTATGTTTAGGGTTGTAAGTAGCTAACATTTTTTCTTTACAGCACAAGGGTCCTTGGTTCAAATCTCTGCAGGAACCAAACCTGGGGATTTTTTTTTTCCTCTTTATCAGTGCACAGACCTCATTGAGGTTTCTTTTTTATTTGACTAATTACCAAGAGCACGAGGGCGGGA
>JAODAL010058482.1:0-22061 GCA_025379985.1 Phyllomedusa bahiana
GTGGGTGTTAGCATGGGCATACGGGGGGCCATGGTTGCTTTTGGGGAAGTACAGGGGGCCAGGGGTTAGCATTGTTATCTTGCAGCACTGGGATCCTGGGTTCAAATCCCACAAAAGATAGCATTTGCATGTCAAAGTTCAAATCAACACCATTTTACAAATAAAAAGAAGTAGTTAGACATAATTGGAATCGTGGCATCCATAAATATCCGATCTATTGAAATATAACAACATTTATCCTGAAAAAATTCTAAAATTTATCAAAAAGTTGAATGTATCCCAAAAAGTTGTATGTATCTCTAAAAATTGGAATAAAAAGTGATCAAAAAGTCCCATGTATCCCAAAAGGAGAACAATAAAAACCGCACTTCAGCCCCCCCAAAATTATCCCCCCCTCAGATCCATAGATGGAAAAACCAAAATGTTATTGGTCACAGAAAATGAAGCTGCAGCGCAAATATAAGAAAGAGAGAATGTTTTTATTTTTAAAAAAAGTACTAAAACATAAGGAAAACTCTCTATATTTGGTGTCACCAGAATCGTATCAACCTGTAGAATACAGGTAACACATCATTTGTACCAAAGATGGAACGACATAAAAACAAAACCCCCGCAAACATGGCGCAAGTACGTTTTTTTTCACATGGATAAACATGGGATGAGAAATTCTATTTAGAAATCACAAAGAAAGTCTACACTCACCGATAAGAAGTTGGGCTCTATAAAACCACCAAACGAGGGACTGCCTACTACATGAATCCATGTTTCCGCTCCTATTTGTATTGATAGCTTTTATCATTAATATGTAAGAACTCATAAGATGATGAGGATCCTTGGCGTTGGTTGTTTGTATATTTTGTCCAAACTATTAACTCCTTAATGACCGCGTCTGTCTTTTGACATCAGGCTTTTCAGGTTGTTCGTCTGCAGCGACGTCTTTTGACGTCGCTGCAGACATCGGAGTTTGTGGCTCCGGGTGCCGCAGCAGCGCTGAGATCGGGGCTGTACTATGCAGCCCTGATCCCAGAGCAGCTCCTGCAAGCACTAGGGAATGGGGGGAACCTTCGCTCCCCGGTGCTTTAACACTTTGATCGCCGCAGTTCGTCACCGCAGCGCAATCAAAGGGTTTCCCTGCTCTGTCGGCTGATCGGAACACCCGGTGACCCAACAGAGCCCGGGGAACGGCTGCACAGTCAGCCCTGGGGACCTACAGGAGCCCCAGGGCTGTCTGTGTAACAAGCCAGTGATCAGGGCAGACTGTGTGCTCCCCTGACTGCTGCCTGTGTGAGACTGACACATATTATAATGTATTAGCATATATAAATATGCTAATACATTACCAAATGTAAATTAAAAAAGTAACACAGCTCTCCCTTCATGGGATTTAAAAAAAAAAGTAAAAAACAAAACAGTGTAAAAAAAATAAATAATAAAATAAAAATAAATAATAAAAAATTATTGTGCATACATTACAGACACAAAAAAACCTACACATATTAGGTATCCACTTGACCGTAATAACCTGTAGAATTAATGTAACAAGTTATTAAGTGTGACATGTGAATGGTGTAAAAAAAATTAAAAAAATGAATTTTTTTTTAAATGAATAAAAAATTCTCCAATTATTTATATGTGAATTTAAACTATTCCCCCATAAAGTACAACTTGTCTCGAATAAAACGAGGCCTCACACAACTGCGTCATTGAAAAAAATAAAAAAGTTTCAACTGTTGAAACACAAGGAGGCAAAAACTAAAAAAAATGTTATGGTCATGAACTACTTTTCAGGCGTGCGACTTAAGGGGTTAACTTAGACCTCATGATATTTTGCTCTTGGAAGATGCTTGTGTGTGTTGATACTGCTTGTTATGGGAAATTATGGTGTTAGCACTTTAGGTCATAGTTGCCAACTTTTGAAAATGGAAAAGCTGGAGATTAAAGAGGGCGGCGCGCCCATCTTTTTGTGTGCCACGCCCCTTCAAAAAGCCACACCCACTCCGCCTAACTACATAATGGCTTTGGAAGAAAGCCAGGTAGATGCCCTTATAGCCAGGTAGTAGCCCCCCATAACCAGGTAGTGCCCCTTACAGGCAGGTAGATGCCCCCTTGTAGCAAGGTAGATGCCCCCTCTGTAGCTAGGTAGATGCCCCCCTGTGTTAGCCAGGTCGTTGCCCGCTTTCATAGTCAGGTAGTTGCCCCCTTTAATGGGTCCCTTAGGTAGTTTGCCCCCTTTAGTAGTCAGGTAGGTAGTGCCCCTTTAATAGCCAGCCAGTAGGTAGTGCCCCCTTAGTAGCCAGCCAGTAGGTAGTGCCCCCTTTAGTAGCCAGCCAGGTAGTTGCCCCCTTTAGTAGCCAGCCAGGTAGTTGCCCCCGTTAGTAGCCAGGTAGGTAGTGCCCCCCTTTAGTAGCCAGGTAAGTATTGCCCCCATTGTAGCCAGCCAGGTAGTTGCCCCCATTGTAGCCAGCCAGGTATTGCCCCCATTGTGGCCAGCCAGGTAGTTGCCGCCATTGTAGCCAGCCAGGTAGTTGCCCCCATTGTAGCCAGCCAGGATTGCCCCCATTGTAGCCAGCCAGGTATTGCCCCCATTGTAGCCAGCCAGGTAGTTTCCCCCATTGTAGCCAGCCAGGTAGACCCCCCCCATTGTAGCCAGGCAGAGCCCCCATTGTAGTTAATAAAAATAAAATAATAAATTCCACTTACCTGACCAGCGCTCCTGCCAGCCTCCCCCAGCGACGCAGGGGAGTGAGAGCAGCCGCGCGTCATTTCCCCTGCGCCGCTGATCTGTATGCACGGCGCGCAGCGGCGCCGGACATACAGGGGGGGAGGAGGAGCGCTCCCTCCAGCCTCCACCTGCACAGTGAGACCGCGGGCGGGTGAGCGGACCCTGCGCCCGCTTCACCCGTCCGTGGGAACGGACCGGCGGCGCCGGAGTAGCGCACTAGCGCTACTTTGGCGCCGCGGGCCTTCAAATGACCCCCGCCGCCTGCTGGCGGCGGGAGAAATGCCAACTCCCCCGGGAGGGCGGGTGGGGACCACAAATAGCGGGACCCCCCCGCCAAAAACGGGAGAGTTGGCAAGTATGCTTTAGGTGTAATATTGAAGGTGGCTGCACAGTATAAGCGGAGTGCTCCCTGATTGCAGGTGGCTAGGTAGTTAGAGGTAAAGTCGTTTTTGAGACGTGGGCTCATGCCATTCATGAATGGTGTATTATGCTTTTATACTGTGTCTTCCTGTGTTGTATCACCTCAGCCTCAGAAGTTCTCAGCCACCTTCTCTATTCTCTTCTTTCTTTGTTTTTCTTGTTCGGTATGTTATGTATTGTTTCAAGTCACAGATGGCGGTGATACGTGGTGGTGGCGGTGTACCAGCAGGCTGTACATGCTGCCAGTTTTACTGGTCCATTGATTGGTGATAATAAATCTGTAAATAAACTGTGTTTGATAAAGTTGTGGCAGACCCCTCCCACAAAATAAGAGAGAATAAGGGGAACATGTATGAAAACTCTCCAGGTGCAAAACTTTCTTTGTTGCCCATAGCAACCAATCAAAGCTCCCCTTTGATTTCTTGTAGTGCTCTGAAAAAAATGAAATATGTGCTCTGATTGGTTATTAGGGGCAACAAAGGAAGTCTTAGTCCTAGACAGTTTTCATACATGAGGCCCTAAGTGTTTGTGTGATATTTATTCTATTATGTTTGGTAATGTATTTCTTCTCCCCCCACCCTTTATTTGGCTGAGCGAGGTGGTTGTGCTTTCTGAGGTTATAATTTCTGAAGTCTAAAACGGCCACTAACGTTTGAAAAACAATTTTCACAAATCAACAGTACCAAGTGACAACAAAAAACTTTCTGTTATATCTGACCACAGAAAAATGCTTCTTTCGTCACTCATCAGACTCCTCTCCTGCTCCTCCTCCCTCCCAAACTCATCACTCACAGTGGAAAACCATACAGAAAACCATTCAGTGTTTATAAGCTGGATTATCAGCCAATTGTGCTGCCCACAGAAGTCTATGGAGAGGGGTATGGCTGAAGAGAGACAGAGGAAGAGAAATACACAGAGACAGCTCTAGCAAGTGTTATATGCTCATGCTATTGCTTGATTCACAGCTTAGGCCTAGTTCACATCTGTATGAAAGATTCTAATCGGCGGTTCTGAGGCTTATTTAATCCAAAATTACAAAAAAATAGTACGGTATGCAGTGCTATTTTTTCCAGTTAACATAACGGCCACCATGATGGAAACTGGCGTACCTCATTGTATTTAGTGGTGCCTCTCTTTAATGGACCACTTCTGCAAATCTCCGAGGCAGGTGTGAACCAAGTCTTACGCACCTCACTATTATTAGGTAATGTTCACACGGCTTATTTCAGAACGTATTTACGTTGGATTTCCGATCGTAAATACGTTCCGAAATCAGTTGCAAATAAGTGTCACTAAGTGTGGCACGTATTTGGCACTGATTTCCCGAAGGATTCACAATCCCCATTCATATATGGGGTGAATCCGTCCGGAAATAAGTGACATGCTCATTGTTTTTCCGGACGGATTGCGGCCGCAATCAGGCACGGAAATACATGTCGTCTGAACGACGACACGTATTTCCCATTAAAATCAATGTAAGACGGCCTGTTACTTATTTGTAACTGATTTCGCAACAGATTTACTATCGTGAATAAGGCTGAAAATCCGTTGCGAAATAAGCCGTGAACGAGCACTTACTCTCTTTCATGCTGGTGCTGCTTTTGATGGAGTGCCACAGAGATATAGAGCAGCAGGATCTCCTATTCTGTGTGTGGGAGATATCATTGCAGCTGGACTCCATCCTCTAGCAAAGGGACAACTGATAACAAGAAATGGAGCTTGAAGAGAGGAAACCTGATAAAGCACGCTACAAGTTATATAATACAAGTTATACAAGTTATATAGTGGCCAAAAATAGTTCTACTCCTCATGTACACATTACACACTGAACAGTCACCTGAAAGGACAGGTAGTCTTTAAGTTGCAGAGCAGCTCCACTGATCTAAAGGTATAGATAGACTGATAACTACCAGATAGCACGATAAAGTAAATGAGACTGGTTCCTTTAAGATGGTTCTTTTAAAATGGGAACATCTATTTTTCATTGGTCGCTGCTGATGAGAAAATGCATAGTTGGTGGCAAGTCCTACTTTGGTATCCTATACAGTGGGTTGCAAAAGTCTTCGTACCCCTTGAATTGTTCCTCATTTTTAAATATTACAATCACAAACGTAATTGTATTTTATTGCTATTTTATGTAATAGAGTAACACAAAGTAGCAAGTATTTGTGAAGTGTAAAGACAATGAAAAATGTTTTTCCAAATTTTTGCAAATGAAAAAAACTGAAAAGTGTGGCATGCCAATGTATTCAGCCCCACTGACTCAATACTTTGTAGGACCACTTTTAGCTTCAATGACAGCAGCAGTCTATTGTGGGATGTCTCTACCAGCTTTGCTCATCTAGAGGCTGGAATGAATTTTTGCCCATTCTTTTTTGCAGAATAGCTGTAGCTTAGTCAGATTGGTTGGTGAATGTTTGTGAACAGCAATTTTCAAATCCTGCCACAGATTCTCAATGGGATTTAGGTATGAAACCTACACCCCAGTCTCAAGCTATTTGCAGCCTCTAACAGGTTTTTCTCCAGGATTGCCCTTTATTTAGCTCTAGTCATCTTCCCTTCAACTCTGACCAGCCTTCCATTCCATACTGAAGCAAAGCCCCCGCTCCCAACATGGCACTGCCCACACCATGCTTCAGGGTGGGGATGGTGTGTTCAGAGTGATGTGCAGTGCTGACTTACCTCCACAAATAGTGGTCTCATCTGGCCAGAGCCCCTTCTTCCACATGCTTGTTGTGTCCTCTACATCGCTTTTTACAAGCTGAAAACAGGACTTCCTTTGGCTTGCTTTCAAAAAGGGCTTTTTTCTAGCCACACTTCCATAAAGACCAGATTTGTAGAGTACACAACTAATAGTTTTCCTGTGGACAGATTCTCCCGCCTGAGCTGTGGATCTCTGCAGCTCTCTAGAGCCTCTCTGGGCCTCTTGACTGCTTTTCTAATTAGTGCTCTCCTAGTCAGGGCTGTCAGTTTAGGTGGATAGTCATGTCTTGATAGGTTAGCAGTTGTGTCATACTCCTTTCACTTATACAAGATAGATTGAACAGAGCTCCGTGAGATGTTCAAAGCTTAAGTTTTTTTTTTTGTTTTTTTTTTTTAAACCTAACCCTGCAATACACTTTGCCACAACTTTATCTCTGAGCTGTCTGGTGTGTTCCTTGGTTTTCATGATGCTGTTGCTTCATTATTGTTCTCTAACACACCTCAGAGACCTCACAAAACAGCTATAGTTATACCGACAATAAAATACATACAGATCTACTCTTATTAACTAATAAGGTTTCTTATAAAGGAAATTGGTCACACTGGATTTTATTTAGGGGTATCTAGTGGCTGGAGTCAGATTAATTGGCAAATGTTTGTGACAGCAATTTTCAAGTCCTGCCACAGATTCTCAGTGGGATTTAGGTCTGAGCTGTGGCTGGGCCATTTTAACACATGAATATGCTTTGACATAAACCCTTCTATTGTGGCTTTGACTGTATGTTTAGAGTCGTTGTTCTGCTGGAAGGTGAACCCCAGCCCCAGTCTCAAGTCTTTTGCAGTCTATAACAGGTTTTCTTCCAGGATTGTTCTGTATTTAGCTCCGTCCATCTTCTCAATATCTCCTGATGCAAAGCCTCCCCACATGACCGCCAGATGACAGAAGGAGCGGTTAACAGGAGCCCAGAGTACGCCTGAGGAACTGTGAAAAAACACGGAAAAGCACGTCGGGTAGGGTAAGGTACATTAAAGGGGTTGTATCGCTACAAAGATCATGTCTCAGATTATGGGGACAGTAAAAATAAGCACTTTTGTAATTGGGTTGCATTACCTCAGTCACTTTGTTTAGCAGATATGAGCTTTTCTATGCATCTGTGTTCTATTTCGGCTGCTGCTGGTCGGGACACGCCCCTGGCCGAATCCGGCCCCCCCCCTTAGACACGCCCCCTGCACGGTGATTGGCTGGCTGACATTTCATTTATCCTGTTGGGACACGCCCCAGACAGGAAATGCCCTGGACATGCCCCCTGAGCTGTGATTGACTGGCTGCACACTCTGTGTTTACTCCCCTCTGAGCTGTTAAAATCAATAATGAAACCAAGGGCTGCTATCTCTATACTCATCTCCCAGCTCTAGGGTGAATGATCTTGGCAATTACTGGCTGTTTAATTCACAGATCCCCTCATATAACAAGCCCTTATACGGGTTCCTACCTGTTTAACAGGGGGAGAGGAGGGGGGAAGGGCAGTGTGCATTACTCCATATAACACAGTAAGACAGACTGCTCTCTGGTAACAGAGGGGAAAGGGGGCAGTGTACATTCCTCACAAGTGTTTCATCAGTTCAGGCTGTGTGTATAACTGCTTATAGCAGAGCAAGGAGCTTGTGAAGTCAGCCTGAAGCTCTGCAGACATAAACATGAGCAGCATGCAGGAGGCTGTATAGCTGTCCTCTGCAGACACATGAGCAGCATGCAGGAGGCTGTATAGCTGTCCTCTGCAAAACACATGAGCAGCATGCAGGAGGCTGTATAGCTGTCCTCTGCAGACTCATGAGCAGCATGCAGGAGGCTGTATAGCTGTCCTCTGCAGACACATGAGCAGCATGCAGGAGGCTGTATAGCATCCTCTGCAGGCACATGAGCAGCATGCAGGAGGCTTGACCCCAAGGCATCGCTGAGGTAGCTTTGCCCTACTCACCTGTCAAGTCACACACATAGCCAGACCACCCCCTCCCTTTTTCCCCTTCCTTTAGACCCTTTGCTACCGTGGCCCCACCAATAAATGACACTGACAACCGACTTGGAAAATAAATTGGCCACAGCAGCCGTTTTTTTAACAATACAAACATATAAAATATAACAACCATTATAAATACATAAATAACAACTCCCTTAAATATATATAACATATATATATATAAATATATAAGTGAATATGTACCTCCAAAACCCTTACCCCCAAAAACCTAAAGCTCCATTTTAACCAATGTATCTAATATATAATATATTTTATATATATATATATATATATATATATAATATAATATATATTATATATATATAATATATACCTCCCCAAAACACTATCCCCAACAACCAAAGCACAACCGTCCATGGGGCCGGGGTTCCTTGGAGCTAACATCGGCCCGGCGACCAAAACCCCCAAAGGGAAACAACCACCGTTAACCCCACCGAAATCCCACTGGCTCGGGGCCCAAAAGCCATACTTTTTGGCTCCGCCATTTTGCTCCTCCGGGATAACACCCTGAAGGAGCCCCCTTCGCCGGCCGACCCAATACCAAAATGCTGAGGGAATCCTATCCCGAAGGACCCCTCCCCAATTATTCATCCAACCCCAAGAACCTCAGCTGCCTACGGCCACCATGACATATGCACTTTCCCCTTCTGACCCCTCCAAATCACTATAACCCTCTTTTAGGGCGGGTGGGCGGGACTATTCACTCCCACGCCGCGCTGTCTGCTCCTCGGTGCCGATGGGCGGGGCTTAAATAACCTCGTCCGCACGTCCGCACCGTTAGCCACGCCCATGAATGCATTAGCCACGCCCTCGGGTGCGTTAGCCACGCCCCCGAACATATCATGCGCTCCGGACACGCCCATCGAGTCGGGTCATGTCGTGCCTCCCCCGAGGGGGCGGAGCCCCAGTCCGGCGCGTCACTGTATAGCTGTCCTCTGCAGACGCATGAGCAGCATCCAGGAGGCTGTATAGCTATCCTCTGCAGACATCCCTCTGCTTCCACTGCATAGTCAGAATGATGATGTCACAGCTTCAGTGAGGGGAGACACGCCTCTTGGGAGGGGAGACATGCCTGCTGAGAGGAGAGGCACAGCTGCTGAGAGGAGAGACACGCCTGCTGAGAGGAGAGACACGCCTGCTGAGAGGAGAGACACGCCTGCTGAGAGGAGAGACTTGCCCCTTGACAATTAGCTGAACAGCATGAACAGTTCAAACGATACAACCCCTTTAACCCCTTAAAGGAGTTGTCTCATTACAAACTTTCAGCCTGTCAGTGAGCCTGGTAGTTGAATTGAGGGGCGTGCTTCTGGTCTGTCCTCTTTTGCTCCCTCTTCCCCCCTCCCCTCAGCACACAGGCAGCTCTGTAAATTCTATACAGCAAGGGGAATGCGCCAGAGTGTGCCTGCCTAGGTCTGTTGCAAGAGAGGGCTGATCTATGAGTGTAGAGAGGTCTATGAAGCTGCTGTGTATGCTCATAGCAGAGCAGGGAGGATGCAAGTGTTCCTATATCCCCTGCTTAGCTTACAAGTCCCCCACATCTCCAGCAACAACAAACCACTGCAAACAGACACAGGTCAGCTGGGACTTTACTATACTCAGATGTGTCACTAATACAGCAAAAGCAGGAATATTCACATGCTTGATCGTATATATTTGTAAATGACAGTTCCACAGACACATCTGATTTTTAAATAACACACAGGGTCACGCGTCACATCTGTCTGTTAAGAGCAGGAGGAAGCGCACACACAGGGGTTTAAACCAGGCCAAAAACCAGAAGCCAGAGTCCCCCTCCCCCTCCCTCCACTACAGAAGCATTCTGTGCAGGGGGGGGGCTCCTGTCCAACCTGTCTTCAAAGGCTGATGATCATACAGACCTGACACCAGTAAAATAAGGACAACGGCCACTTTCTATAAAATTGAGTACTGATTACTCCACTAACAGGCTAACTCAAAATCAGTAGGGGTTTGAAATGAACTATATTGCAAACCTTGTTTTTTAAAGATCTTTTAATTTAAAAACCCCAAACATTTTAGCGAACAACCCTTTAAGGGCCAGCGTTTTTTTTTTTTGGTGACCCGTTTTTTATTCCCCCCCTGCCTTTTGAAAAACCAAAACCTTTATTTTCCACCTACTGACACAAGGGGTTTTTTTTTTGCGGGACAAAAAGTACTTTCAGGTTTTATTCACTATCATAAATTACGGGGGAAAAGCAAAAAAATTCAAGTGGACAAATTGTGAAAAAAAATGTATTTTTCCCCTGTTTGCGGGGGGTTTGCTTTCACCGTTCAATCTTCAGTGAATATAATGTGTTTTCTTATTTCCCACGTTGTTACCATCTGGCAATACAAAACAAGTAGTGTTTCCCTTAGTTTTGGTACCTAAAAAAAAATTACAAACATTTTTTATTTTTGGAATTTGCGCCCGCCCCCATTTTGTGGACCAATACTTTTTTTTACTAACACCCACGGATGTCAGTGCGAGGGGACATATTTTTTGCGCGCTGAAGCAGTTGGAATGCATAAGACTTATTTTATAAATTTTTTATTCCATTTTTTTGAGTGACGTAAAATGACCAAAAAACGCAATTTAGGCGTTTGGAATTTTTTTTACCTTCTACGTTCAGCGTACGGGATAAACATGATGTTATATTTTTAATAGTATCGGTGCAACTTTTTCGAACGTCAGCGATACCAACACTATGTGTAACCTTTTTTATTATTTTAAAATGATTTTATTTTGTAAAATGAGGAAAGTGCTTTGAAACTTTTAATACTTTTTTTTTGTACTTTAAAAGTTTTATTTTTTTTTTAATTATTGTAAACATGAGGCCACCTGTGGTACTTGACATACTTAGGTGGTGCGATTGTTAATACAAAACTAATGCATTTTCATAGCAATGCCTTAGTGTGTACAAAAGTGGGTTTTCCCACTTCCTGTCTGCGGACGGAAGTGGAGGGCAAACCACCAGGGTAAGTGAATGTGGAAGCCCTTCACAAGGCTCCCCACCACAATGCCCGGTGATCGGATCGGCGCAGCATCGCTGCGCTTATGCCGATCACCGCACCGCGGAGCGATCCCCCTGTAAAACCCCTTAGCGCCCTGGCGTACTGATACCCCAAGGTCGTAAGGGTTAAGGAACAATTAAAAGGCGCACTATTTGTATTTTTGGGAGTTTGGGTGTTTTTTCCCCTTGGTCTATAATTGGAAACACATTATTTATTTGGTAGGGTGGAACAGGGCCCACTAGGGCAAACCACCAGGAGTGGGGATGTCCTTTTCGGGGCGAACACCCTCCATGGTAGGTAGGAGGGCATCTTGCGATTGGTGCGGTAGGATATCTAATCACAGATAAATCCTCATTTGAATGACCACTTTTGTGTATCTTTGTATGTCACAAATTTTTTTTAAATATTGCCTTCCTGTATTCTTGGATGGGGTTATATAATAATAATATATATATATATATATATATATATATATAGATACCTTAAATATATAAATATATATATAATATATATATATATATATATATAAATATATATAAAACTATTTATATATTTTAGGTAACATTAAATGGTTTGTCTCACTACAAATATTTGCTTTTTAGTTTAAAAGATCTTGTAAAGCAAGTCACTTGCAATATGTGTCCATTAAACAGTGTCCCACCTATCCTAAGATATCCCCTCTTGTATGGGGCTGCATCAGCTCCTCAGGTCTTGCTCTAGTCTACAGACACCTGTGTGATTATCCTCACTGATAGGCTGCCAGCACTGTTGCTATAGCTACAGCCTTGGCTTCTACTGCAGTCTAGTAGCCAGTAAACAGGCCCCTAAATTCAAAATGAAACCAAGAAGACAGGACTGAGGTAAAATGAATAAATGTAGTGAGACAACCCCTTTAAAGGTTAAGTTTTAACCCTCTTTTCTATAATTCAGTGATACAGTGTTTGATAAAGGGTTGCAGGTTATAGGTTCTGCTTTTCAGTGATATGCAGGGAGGTTTTATCACCTTCACTAACTACACCTGAATTGGGTGGGAAAAATAGTAAAATGAAGCAACACGCCGACTGTCAGGGAGTTGTTGGTATTTATAATATAATAATAATAATAATAATAATAATAATAATAATAATAATAATCTTTATTTATAATTGCGCCCAACATATTCCACAGGCACTTTACAAATCAAGGGTAAACATAACAGTCATTACACATTTAAAAGTACTTACAAAATTGAACACAAGGTGTGGAGGGCCCCTGCTCGCAAGAGCTTACAATCTATTAGGGTGTATGGGGGGAAACATTACGGTAAGAAGTGCCAAGTTTACAATGGTCGTCATGTTTCATAAATACATTATAAAATGGATGAACTGCCACCACAGACTGTACATTCTATATACAGATAAGTGCCTGTGAGGTGGCCCAAGTGGCACGGGAAGTGCACAGATGTGTGGGACAGCAGTTAGGATCTTGGTGGGCCAGACTGAGAAGATGTATTTTCAGGGCCCTCTTAAAACTGTGAGGGTTGTGAATGTGCCTGATCGCCTGCGGTAGCATATATTTGACCACATTGGTAAATTAAGAAATTAAAGTGAAGAATTTCCCCTCCTGGGAAAAAAAGTGTTTTTAATATGAATAATTACTCATTAGAACAGCACATGCTGTATACGGCCTCCAGCTGCTGTATTTCAGCAGCTAAAGTGAGTCATCTTGTCAGGGAGGTAGGAGCGGCAAAGCTACATCCTGACCACTAGGGGGGGTTTAAGCTACACAGGGAAATGCGAGGTGCGTGCCATCCCCATACAAAAAATCCTTCAGGTAATATCCTCAACACAGAATTCTGGTTTATTTGGAAAAATAAGTACCTGAAAGATGTAAAACGGGAACTGTTAATTCATTTCAGGGCCATCAATACGGTACAAGCCTGAGGCATCTAGCCCCCCAATCAATTACCAGGGTCCTCCTATCTTGCACCATATCAGGTGCCCTGTTTTTTAGTTTTTTGTTTTTTTTTTAATTAGGGACCCTAACAGCAGGCATAACTTGAGGCTTCCTGAAGCCCTAGTGCACATAGTGAAATGTAGCCCCTCAGCAACCATAGTGCCATTTACAAATGCTGTGCAGAAGGCTTTTTCTATTGGTTATGGCACAGTAAGACGACTGCTTCCGCCGCTGCCCCCTATAGCTATGCCCCTGTGCTGCAATAGTGCCCTGATATCAGCTGTGGATGAATACATTGACCTCCAACTCTTATGCAGGCTGGTTCAGCAACAAAAGTATCCTGCACTCCACAGGTTGTCTGTGGTATTGCAGCTCATCGTCATTCACTTCAGTGGAGTAGATAGCACGATAATGGATCTATCTATGAATAATTATATTCAGGGTGGTATTGGTAACATTTCTGTTAGGGCCCTGTTTTTTTTTTTAACGATTGTGCCCTATGGAACTATATTGGACAGGGGGCACATAGTTTGGCTGTAGGGGGCCCGAAATTACTAGGCGACTTGGTTATGGTGTTGTCTCTAGAAGAAAAAACAGCAGCAATGTTTTTCTAGCCCTTTAGAAATATTAGTATTCACCTAAATGAGGATAATATTGAAGGTCATATTTTTTCTACATACAGCACTGATATAAAGAAATGAAATAAATGGGGATAGTCTGTGAACTCTTTGTAATTCCCCCGATCTCTCACTGATGACATCATGTTTCTGGATCACATGATGCTGCGGCCAATCCTCCCTCAGCATCACTGTTGCTGTACTGTGTGACCACAGAGGCAGTGTTAGCTGTGTACGCATGTGACCACAAGGTCAGCGATTGGGTGCATGTACATCAGTGACCACAAAGGGCAGGATTGGTGCAGGGCATCAGTGACCACAGAGGTCAGGATTGGGTGCATTACATCAGTGACCACAGAGGGCAGTGATTGGCCACAGCATCATGTATCCTTAACATGATGTCTCGTGAGAACTGGGGCGGAGGACTGTTGTCGATTGGGGATGGGGGGGGGTAAGTATGGGTTAGTTTTCTATTTTAGCACAAAGGGAGGTGGTAGGGAGGTTTTTAAAGCTTGGGAAAAAACCCCTTTTTTCCCTTTTTTTTTTCCCTGCAATTGGATGTTTACTACCCCGGGGGCCGATCCGCCACCGCCGCCGATCGTTAGGGTTTTCCTAAGCCCTACCAAATTTTGCTAATATGGCTTAGCGGGTTAGGACCTTGGGGACGGCAGCGGGGCGGGACAACTGTTTTGCGTCCGCCGGACGCACATAATTTTGAGCTTCGGAACAAGAGCTGCGGGGTAATCTGTGGCCCCCGTCAGGATGCGGCTCTGTGCGCGCCGGAGTGCGCGTCATCACGCTGCCCGCGCGCTGCCTGGTGACGTCACACCGCTGAAGAAAAGACCGGGAGCAGCGACAGCGGCGGGGAGCGAGGTCAGGTAAGTGCTGTCAGGGTATTACTTTTAATTAGCGCTATTCATGTGGGGGCCTATATCTACTGTTATATGTGCAGGGAGGGGGACTATTATCTACTGTCATATGTGCAGGGGACCTATTATCTACTGTTATATGTGCAGGGAGGGGGGCTATTATCTATTGTTATATGTGCAGGGAGGGGGTTGTTATCTACTGTGATATATGCAGGGAGGGGCTATTATCTAGTGTTATATTTGCAGGGAGGGGGCTATTATCTATTGTTATATGTGCAGGGAGGGGGCTATATCTACTGTTATAGGGCCAGGGCGGGGGGCTGTTATCTATTGTTATATGTGCAGGGAGGGATGCTATTATCTATTGTTATATGTGCAGGAGGGGGGCTTTTTATCTATTGTTATATGTGGCGGGGAGGGGAGCTATTATCTAATGTTATATGTGAAGGGTGGGGCTATTATCTATTGTTAAAATGTGCAGGATTGATGCTATTATCTATTGTTATATGTTCTGGGAGGGGGGCTGTTATCTATTTGTTAAAAATTGCAGGGAGGGGGGCTGTTATCTATTGTTATATGTGCAGGGAGGGATGCTATTATCTATTGTTATATGTGCAGGGAGGGGGGCTATTATCCATAGTTGCCAACTTTCGAAAATGAAAAAGCAGGAGATTCTAGACGGCAGCGCGCCCATCTTTTCGGTATGCCACCCCACCCTTTCAAAAAAGCCACACCCACTCCACCAAACTGCATAAACGGCTTTTGGAAGAAAGCCAGTAGATCCCCCTTATAGCCAGGTTAGTAACCCCCCATAAGAGGTAGTGCCCCTTACAGGCAGGTAGATGCCCCTTGTAGCCAAGTAGATGCCTCTCTGTAGCCAGGTAGGTGCCCCCCTTTGTTAGCCAGGTAGGTGCCCCCATTGTTTGCCAGGTAGGTGCCCCCAGTGTTGCCAGGTAGATGTCCCCCTGGTTGCCAGGTAGATGTCCCCATTGTTGCCAGCTAGTGCCCCCATTGTTGCCAGCTAGTGCCCCCATTTTCCACTAGTGCCCCCATTGTTTGCCAGGTAATGCCACCTGTTGCCAGGTAGAGGGCCCCTCTGTGCCAGGTAGTGCCCCCTCTGTTCCCCAGGTAGGTGCCCCCTCTGTTCCCAGTAGATGCCCCCTCTGTTGCCTGGTATTTGCCCCCTCTGTTGCCAGGTAGATGTCCCCCTGTTGGGCCAGGTATTTGCTCCCCTTGTGCCAGGTAGTGCCCCCATTGTTGCCAGGTAGTGCCCCCATTGTTGCCAGTAGAGCCCCCTCTTTTTGCCAGAAGAGCCCCCATTGTTGCCAGGTAGTGTCCCCTCTGTTGCCAGGAAGAGCCCCCATTGTTGCCAGGTAGGCCCCCTCTGTTGCCAGGTAGTGCCCCCTCTGTTGCCAGTAGTGCCCCCTCTGTTGCCCAGGAAGAGCCCCCAATTGTTGCCAGGAAGAGCCCCCCATTGTTGCCAGGAAGAGCCCCCATTGTTGCCAGGCAGAGCCCCCCTAAAAAGCTAATAAAAATAAAATAATAAAAATCCACTCACCTCACCAGGCTCCTGCAGCCCGGCGCTCCCGACCGATCTCCTCAGCCGGCGCGGGGGGAAGTGAGGCAGCCGCGCGTCATTTCCCCTGCAGCCGCGCGTCACTTCCCCCTGCGACGCTGAACCTGTATGTGCGGGCGACACACCGGCGCCGGACTACAGGGGGAGGGGGAGGAGGAGCGATCCGTCCCGCCTCCTCCCTGCACAGCGAGACTTCGGCGGGTGAAGCGGGCGCAGCGGCCGCTTCACCCGCCTGTAGGGGCGGCCCGGCGGCGCCAGAGTAGCGCACTAGCGCTACTCCGGCCCGCGGCCATTTAAAGAGCCCCCGCCGCCTGCTGGCGCGGGAGGAATGCCAACTCCCCGGGGAGGGCGGGAGGGGACCCCAAATAGCGCGAACCCCCCGCCAAAAACGGGAGAGTTGGCAAGTATGCTATTTATTTTGTTATATGTGCAGGGAGGATGCTATTATCTATTGTTAATATGTTGCAGGGAGGGGGGCTGTTATCTATTGTTATATTTGCAGGGAGGGGGCTATTATCTATTGTTATATGTGCAGGGAGGAGGGCTGTTATCTATTGTTATATGTGCAGGGAGGGATGCTATTATCTACTGTTATATGTGCATGGAGGGAGGCTATTATCTACTTATATACGTGCAGGGAGGAGCTATAATCTACCTACATATGTGCTGTGAGGCCCATAACTACTACATATGTGCTGTGAGGCCTATAAGCTACCTATATATGTGCCCGCGAGCCTATAAGCACCTACATATGTACTGTGAGGCCTATAAGTACCCAAATATACAAAGTGCTGTGGGCCTATAAGCTATCCCATATACCTGCTGGGGGACCTAAACCTGCCTATATACCTGCTGGGGGACCTAAACCTGCCTATATACCTGCTGGGGGACCTAACCCTGCCTATCTACCTGCGGGGGGACCACAACCTGCCTCTATACCTGCTGGTGGACCTAACCCTGCCTATATACCTGCTGGGGGACCTAAACCTGCCTATATACCTGCTGGGGGACCTAACCTGCCTAATACCAGCTGGGGACCCCAAACCTGCCTATAACCTGCTGGGGGACCTAAACCTGCCTAAATACCTACTGGGGATCCATAACTTGCCTATATACCTACTGGGGGATCCATAACTTGCCTATATACCTACTGGGGATCCATAAACTTGCCTATATACCTACTGGGGATCCATAACCTGCCCCCTATACCTGCTGGGGGATCCATAACCCGCCTATATACCTACTGGGGGATCCATAACCTGCCCATATACCACTACGGGGACCCATAACCTGCCCATATATCTGCTGGGGGGTCAATAACCTGCCTATATAAACCCGCTGGGGGACATATAAACTACACACCCTACCCAAATGGAGACATATAAAGTATATAACCACCTTCTGGGGCGTATAACTTACTGGGGGACCCTTTTACCTTCACTGGGGACACATAATTTACTGCGTTGTGAAGTCGCTAACAGTCGTTTAAACCGGTTGTTAAGGCCTCAGCTCAGTCCATTTGATAAGAGTTAGCAATCGACTCCGCGGACTCTAGTCGGTTGTTAAAGCCAGTTGTTAAGGCCTCAAGTCGATTGTTAAGACCTTTTGGGCAATCGCCCCCCCCCCCGGGGGACTAATGTTTACACAATGGGGAACCTGTATGAAGTGATAAATGCCAATATTCTGGAATAAAAAAGGGTTTGAGCTGTTTTAAGTTTATGCCAAAATGTGGTGCACTTGAAGCCAGAAATCATCTCCAAGTTCCAGGTGGGTTAGTTTTATTTAAACAATTGCACTGACACAAAAAAATTTTGCCCCAAAGTATTAACCTTTAAATTTATTTTGGCCCATTTTCCCCGGGTGCACAGCCCTTAAACAGATGATTTTTCCCAGTTTTAATAAATTTTCCCTAATGGCTCAAAAAAGGGAATTTGGGACAGATTAGGGAGATTATTAAATTTCGCATTAGGAAAGTTTCACACTACTTTAAAAAGGCTCGCCGAGGATCTGCGGGGGTTAAACCAAATCAAAAAAGGAAACCTGGGGCAAATTTACCACAACACAGCCCCAGGGCCCCCCCAAAAGGGTAAAAAGAGCAGAAGAAAGGCCCAAAGCTTTTAAACCAGCCGCCAAAAACGCCTTGGGTTTTGCGGGAAATTTAAAAAGGAAATTCCCTACTCTATTGAGCCCCACAGGAAATGTATGGCCAGGGGAATTGAGAAAAAGGTTGCCCCCGGTGGGCCTGCATTGTTCTATTATTCCCCAAATTGGCGCGCTTTTAGCGGTGTTCCCGGTTTTTGCCCGGGGAACAGAGCCTTTTAAAATTTAATTTTGGGAACCCCCACTTATAGTTTTTTGAAAAACTTAGGGCAAATGATAAACCGGGCCCAAAAAAATCTCCGGGTTTTTCCTCGGTTTTTAACAGTGAAACAAATTTTTCGGGCTGAAATAAAGGTCCCCCAGCCTTTCACAGTGTCCCATTCTACACCAAAATTTGTTTTTTTTCCAAATTGACACTTTTGAAGTGGTATGGGGGGGTTGGGCCAAATTTAAAACCCAAAAACTTTGGTTTTTTTTTGGGACATTCACGCTTTGGTGCGATACCCCCCTGTTTTTTTGGGCACTTTTTCAAAGTTTTTATGTCGGGGACAAATTGACCAATTTTTTGTCGTACGACAGTTCAAACATCTATAGAACAGGGCTAAGGAAGGTTTTTTGGCTGAAAACTTGCCAAAAAATGGCTCAGCCCTGTTCACACATTTTGCCCATAAACAAGATAGTCTAAAAATGCGCCAAATTTTCTAGTGCTGTTTAAATCTGGGGGCGGTTTAGATTTGTCTGGTCTAAGTATACACTTTCTATTAGTTGACTGTTTATAGCACAAATTTCAGCAATTTTTTTGAAGTTGTTACATTTAAGCCATGCCCTTTTTCTTTCCGGGCCATCCCCCCCTTTTTCCCAAAACCATCCCTTTCAACAGAAGTGGGCAAAAAGTTTCAAAAAATTGCCTAAAATCCAAATTTTTAGTAAAAGACAAAAAAAGTCCCCAGAAATTTTGTTCCCAAATTGCTCCACAATTCTGACGCAATCGCCATAATAAATCGGCCCCATTGTGTTTGTCTATCTAATATAATAGTCAGACCACATTTTATCAGTAAGTAATGATAAAAATCCATGTAGCTCTAAAGGATAAATGCACTTTGATTTGCAACTGTGGCTGGTGCTTAAATCTAGTTTGGTAATTATCTGCATAGTCATTGTGTTCTAATATGTTATATTGGGGACCAAAATTTTTCAGAGTTTTATCCCCTTTAAAAGGGGGTTCGGGGCTTACAAAAGCTTGTTTGTCTGACGGGGCATACGCACGTGACTGCTGTGGCCTGTGATTGGCTGCACCTAGTAAGTGAACAATGAAAGTTCTCTGTTACAGCAAGAAAAGAGGAGCGGGCCCCCGGGCCCAACAGGGCGTTAAAGGAAAGGGAAGTATGCTTCTTTTTTTGTTTCTATTTTTAATCATGCCCCATCGCACAAAAAGGGGCTTTTTTTAAGTCCCGGGAAAAGCCCCTTTATCACCCTTAATGATTGCAAAAAAATGCCCCTTTAAAGACCCTTAAATTCCCGCAATAAATGGATGTCCAATGGTGCTCCAAACAGAAACATGACTGTCTAATATAATCCCTAATAGGTTACAAGTGGATAATCCCATAAAAGAAGACTTTAGTGGAAAAGTAATTGGCTCCAAAGTCACTTCAGATTGGGGGAAAAACAATTTTAAAAAAATCTTCTTTAGTGGGCTTCTAATTGGATGCGTATGAATAGAAGAAACAGAAACCTAAAATAAAAAAAGGTCCCCTGTAATCCCTTTTCGTAAAAAATGACTTGGCCCTACCCTCTGGGTGGGCATGATAATGCCCCCCCGGGGCACAATTTGACTGCCATGAAGCCATTGAATCAGAGTGACATATTTAGGTGTTTCTATTGTGTGAGTTATTTGGAGAATGTAAGCTATGTGTGACATGTCCCAGTTCTTTCCCTACCTCCTGACGTCAAGTGTTATACACAGCAATCCACAGCTGTGCCTATCAATGAATGAGTCAAGATTCCTATATCTAACTGTGCTCAGATGCTGACTGTGGATCTGAATGCCCAAGATCTCCCAAAAAGGGGCCCCTTCAGCTGGGGGGAAAAAATACTAGTCCCTTTAGGGATTTTGACACGGGGGCCCGATGGGGGAAGGGTTTACCCCATCCACTTCAATCATCTCTCTTTGAGAGCTATGAATTAATGTAATTGTGTGGTGTATTTTGGGCATATTGAAGCACAATTACGCACCGAAATGCCTTTCAACTTTGGGAAAAAACCCCTTTTGCTTGGTAGCGCAGATTGGGAAAAGTTTAGGTTTAAGGAACTGCAAATTAATTCATCCAGTCAGAGACCTTAGGGCAGGTGCCGTCAAGTCGATTTCGACTCCTGGTGACGCTGGATAGTTTTCAGTTAGTCGATAACTACAGACAGCTTGGCCTCCATATCTGTATCTGTTGTGTTGATCAAACTCATTGTCGCTCTTTTTCGTTCTTTGCCAAGCAGAATATCTTTTTCTAATTATCTTTCCCTTCTCATGATGTCCAGTAGGAGAGTTGTAGCCTTGTCTGAAGAAATTTTGGGTGACATGTCCAAAAATTGGCATTGCCGCAGCAGTTTTTAGGAGCATGTAATCAGTGTAAAGTGCGCATGCAAGTACCATCTTCTCAAAAATATGGCACCTGGCATACCTTGCATAGTAAACCTAATGTGCCTAAAAAGGCACATTGCGCAATCGGGGTTCATAGCGTATCATTGTTACTATATGTAATGCGCCTTTTTAGGCGCATTACAATGTGTCGTCCCCGGAGTATAATGCGTCTAGTTTTGGTATATTACAGTTCATTTACATCAAGAATATGGCATCAATAATATTTTTGGCGCAAAATAGACCAAAAATAGGTTTAATCTCTTCCAGTACAGATGTGTTTGTTCTTCTCGCCTCCATTGCACTCATGGGACTCTTCTTCGGAACTTCGGACCTAGAATTCAAAGGAAATAATTTTCATCATGTTTTCTAACTGTCTAAGCTTTGCAACCAAATGACATTATACAAAATACCATAGTTCATACAAGTTGGATTTTTGTAGTGAAGGACACATTTTTGCCTTTGAATATTCTGTTCAAGTCCCTTATGGCTATCCCCATAAAAGCAATGTGTCATTGTCGGAGACCATTACCACTTACATTCAACCAAAATTGAAGCAGTAAGATGCTGGGAACTATTAACCATTATCATTAGCCACAAGAGCTAGCCTTCCACAAACCCTAACTAAAATGAATCATGTTCTCATGGGGAGTTACATGTCAGTTTGCTAGACAGATGAATAAACCTTTCTGGGGTCTCTATAAACCTGGTTACCATCCCATGTGGATACTGTCATGGTGGCTATTAGTGGTTGTCACCCAAAATTTGTTCCTTGTATTAAAACGTCAGAATAAATAATCCCCGCCGTCCTAAGTAAAGGAGGACATGACTTTGGCAGGGAGGGACCTATGGCTCCTATACTGTATAGTCTAATAGATGATCTCTCTATAGCTGTATGGATTAACACAAGGTGAGTTCTGTTGTAAGAGGAAGGAGTAAGGGCATGTATAGAGCGGGGCCGGACGTGGGGCGCAGCCCTGGAGGGAGGCCCCACATGACACGGCGCGCCTACTCCAGCGGGGGGGGGGGGCGGGGGAGGTGTGGCACACGGCGCGCGGCACGCGGCGACTGCCGCACGCTGCATGACGCGCAGCGGGGAGGGCCGGGGGTATATAACCTCTGCCCCGCGCCGCGCGGGAACAGTCAGGCGCAGAGACAAAAGAGTGAGTCTCTGTGCTGTGCGGCGCGGCTTGGTGCAGAAGATGGCTGCAGTGGAAGCTCTTTTGGAGCAGCTCAGGAGAGCTGCCGGCGACAGGGGGCAGGAGTGGCTGGAACAACAGGTACAGGGAGCATTGGGGGCAGGGTGCGGCGCCTTACCCCCTGCCTCACCTGTGGAAGTTTCTGGGGCCTCTGGGCCCCCCAGGCGCCGCACTAGGCCACCGATGAGACTGAGCCCGGATGTTACCCCCAGGGCCCGCATGCCCCAAAACCCCCGGGGGCCC